>JANIJH010563988.1:0-13889 GCA_024520975.1 Erythroxylum areolatum
AGTTACTGCCTTCACAATGCCTCTCAAAGCAGTGCAACATTTTGTCAAAACAGTGCAACATTTTGTAAAATCCATAACTTCTCATTCCCTTTGCTAAAAATTACAAGATTTATGCCAAATGAAATATCAGAATGTGACCTACAACTTTCATGAATAACATGAAATCAAATTCAATTGCTAAGTAGGTCAATTTGTAAAGTCCACATAATGAAATAACTTTGTATTTATAAAAAGGACCCTCGTGGACAATGTACTTATTAATGATTGTATGTTTATTGTCTTCCGCATTGTGCATGTTTGCGTTTCAAACAAAAAGTTTTATACTGAGTTTTGACTGAGTGATGTAGCACGCCACCCTCACAGGGCACGGACTCGGATATCACCGTCAATGTCGGGTTTGGGTCATGCGAGAGTGGGATGTTACATTTTAGATGATCTAATTCTTACAGGAGACTGTGAAGAAGAAATTCTCCAAACAAAGGAGAATTTGTCAATTCGGTTCTTAATGAAAGAGTTTGGATAACTAAACCACTTCCTTGGCTTGGAAGTTGATCGTAGTGAAGATGGAATCTTTCTTCACCAACAAAAATATTCCTGAGACCTGTTGAAAAGGTTTAGGATGGTTAATTGCAAACCAATTTTGACGTCAATAGAGTCAAATGTTAAGATATGTGCTTATAAAGGAAAGGACTTGGAGGATGCGACAATGTACTGACAGGTGGTAGGTAGCTTGATCTATTTAACACTAACAAGACTTGATATATCTTATACAATTGGTGTCATGAGTCGATACATGCAAAATCCTAAGAAGCCTCATTTAGAAGTATTTCAAAGGATTATAAGATATGTTAAAGGTACACTTGGGTATGGTGTCATGTATAAGAAGGGTGGAGATTGCAAGTTAGTTGGCTATTGTGATGCTGACTATGCAGATGATCATAATACTCGACGTTAGACTATCGAGTGTGTGTTTATGCTTAGATTTAGAGCAATTTCTTAGTGTAGCAAACAACAACCAACTTTGTCGTTATCAACAACTAAAGCAGAGTACCGAGTACTAGCAATGGTGGCCTAAGAGAGTACTTAGCTTATGCAATTATTAAAGCATTTGCATCAGCCAACAAAGGGTCCAATTCCTTTGTATTGTGATAATCTATCAGCAATACGATTGTAGAAAATCCAGTTTTCCATGCAAGAACTAAGTATGTGGAGGTGCATTATCATTTTATTAGAGAGAAAGTGTTGCTAAAAGAAATTGATTTGGACCATGTCACAACTGAGATTCAAATGGTAGATCTTTTCGCAAAAGGTTTGAGTAGCAACAAGATGAAGAACTTTTGTCAACAACTTGGCGTAGCATTGAGAAAAGGAACCTGTGATTGAGGGGGAGTGTTAGATTATCAATCACAGCATTATTAGTCGAGTTTGACCAAAAATATTGGCACTTAGTTAAATAATGTGTGAGTGGGGTGAGTGGAGTAAGGTTCGTGAGTTTGTTTACTTAGTTTTCAAGTATGTTCCTAGTTTTTAGTAGATGTAGCTGAGTCGTGGGATCATAGGCTGTAGTTGTGGAAAACATTATACAACGATCTCATATCTTGTATGCCTATAAAACGAGCATTGTGATGAATCAAATAATATATCTGAGAGTATTCCTTATATAGTTACAAGTGCTTTCATAGTCTGCAGTCAATATTATCCATTTATGATTCAACAATGCTTACTCAATTGCATAAGCAGTATAGTAATGTGAAATTGTGTTAATTTATATAGGAGAACAAGTAGCACGACCATATATTGATATTGTTGAAATGTCAAAGCAATAAGCTTCAGGGAGCAATTGTGAGTAACCTAAGATGGTCTCCCTTTAATTTGATATGATATTACTTAATTTGAATTGATATATGATGAATATGTACTGAATTCCAAAAAATATTTGTCTGAAGCATTTGATGCATGTGAATATCATTGGAAGTGTTGCTTGTATGTGAATGAGACTGCCTAAATGATGCCCAACTAAAAGTGACTGAATGTTATGACTGACTGTATTGACTGAGATAATGTGTATGAAAGTGATTGATTGTATTGAATGAATTATGGCATGCATTTCATTTCAATACATGTAATATAAAGGCAGTTGTGACTGGTGTTGCTACTGACTAAGACTACTACTAAAAAGAGCTTAAAGCTCAAATATATATGTTTAGAGCCTAAGGCTCACTGTGATCAATGAACCCGGTGATACGAGATACTAAAAAAGCACACAATCATAACAATATAAAAACAAATATAAGTCTCATACATATAGCATTCACATATGATTTGAATTCATTGAATGATTTGTAAAGTTGTGAGAATGTTATATGTTTGAATACATGGTATTAAAACAATGATTGTGTTTTATTCAAGTGTAATGAAGTGATAGTTTGATTAAATTGTTTGAATGAAATACAATTTGTTTGTGATAGAACTTGATGCTAATTCAGTTGCTATGAACTGTGTGACAATATGTTTATGAATGATTGTGGTTTATAACATGAGTGAACCACCGAGGATGATTACTCTACTAAGTTCGCAAAACTCATCAAAATTGCACTGTTAACAATTTTATGCTCGAGAGTGAGACGACCTAGCTTCTAAGACTCCATAGAAGCATATTTTGTGTAACTTTGACAATCGGATATGGCTGAAAGGTCCATCAGCTGGGAATTGAAGACATAGTTTGTTAATAACATTTATGCATTCCTCATGTTTGTAGCATAATATGCAGACTGAGCTGTTTATGGTCATAGGACGATGTTGTATATATATAGATGATGTTGAACTTAAAGCTACAATGTACATTATGGTTATAATATAAAATATAAAATTCTGGATTTTAGTAAAAGTGTGATTTGTGATTTGAATTACGATGCCATGTGATAAAGTGAAAGTGAGATAGCTAACACGTCATTTTTGTCAAACATGTGCACGTGTAACCGAAGGGTGAACATGCATATGTCAGATGGGAGTGGGATGTTACAACATCAAAGCAAAGCATTAACTAAAGAACAATCCATTCGTTCTGGGTTGATGAATCAACTTTCCAATAACTTATATAAATAACACTACATTATCCATTTTCTAAACATTTCAATATTAAGACAACCCCTTTTATTAAATATATTAGTATGGAACTATAATATATCCTTGTGAAGTTTATACCACCATAAATTATTTTATGTCTATTATTTCACACACTTTCTTTGTCCTAATGCTTATTAGGTGGTGAACTTTTTTAGGCATTTGATTTTTCCAATGGGCCTATAACTATATTTGGTTCTACAAATATAATGTTAAATTTTATTTTCATTATTTATATAATTTTTAGGTATTTATAATGATATCTTTATGGAAATTCCTTATACTCCACTTTAGCTTGTTTTACCACAAATTGAGAATCAAATTGAAATAAGCCAGTTTAGAGTTGTAAGTGGGATTATAACCTTAATCTATATCATAAAACTTCATACTTAGTCTTATTATTAGATGTTTTAAACTTATGTATCTATTAGTACTTGACTTCTGTGTTATAAGGACATATTATTACGTCCTTCATCTCCTGAGGATCCATTTATATAAGGTACCTAAACATGTGGTTTTATTCCCCACTCCTCTTAAAATTAAGGCTTAAGTTTTTATGTCAAAACCATTATTGCAAAATTTAATAGACCGTAAAAATACTAGTGCACATTAAATTTTCTCTTATGAAGGAAGTAGTCAATCTTATAGACATGTGGGTTCTTTTTAGAGAAACAAGTTCACTAAACTGATCTCATATGAGAATTCCATTTATAACATTACTTATAAGTCTATGGTAATTTTTATTGTGATGATGATAGGTAATCCTTTAACTTGAGATCTCCAATGTTATCTCTTATAATGATTGCTATGTTTTGATACTACTTATAACCTATTCTAGTTAATGAAGTCATAGTTGGTAGTCATTAGATATAGTATGAACTATATGTAAATAGTTGATTGATTAATACATGATTCATGACATAAAGTGATTAGGGAGAATATTCCATTCTTCTTGATTAGTATTGATTTAGGAGATCCTTGCTAAAGTGAAATAATATTTTGTAAAAATTTTATAAATTTCATTAATTAAATTGATTATAGATGGGGGAGAACTAATAAGATTAGACTCAAATATAATAGACATTAATTCCACGGTCAATGTCTAGTTGAAATATTGTATGATGAAATGATTAAATTATACGAAAAATCATACATAAAAAATTAGTCCAAATCACTTTGGCGTTCTTAAATATTTGGATGGTCATAATATATTGCTAGAAGTCAATCTTGATTTATGAATATAACTTGTTTAATTACATAATTTAATATATAATCTAAGTATAATTTAGTGTTATAATTTATATTCATTATCACCATATTTAGGAACCTAATGGGTCATACAAAAAGCATAGGATAAAGAGAGAAAAATGTTTTAATCAAGGTGGACTCAATTGTAAAGTTTGAGAAATTTTATAATTAAATATGAGATATTTAATAAATAAGGATCAATATAAGATATTGTATCTAATTGGAAATAATTAGTATTTAAGTATAATTAACTATAATTCTAGTTAAAATTTAATTGAAATTAGAATTTAATTTCAACTAAATTACTAAAATATCCAAAACATATTATAAATAGATTTAAGCTCTAAGCTGCTTACTTAACCCTCTCTATAACAGTTATAGAGTTCTCTCAAGATGTTTTATGGATACTATTAGAGGTTAAGCACTTATGCAACTACAGTGGTTGAGATGAGCCAATTTTAGAAACATTTTGAGGGATACGATAATAATATGATCAATATTCAGAATAAGGCACAAATTATTATTTATACTTTGTTATGATTTACATATTAATCATTTTATAGACTTTAAGTGATCTTAACTTTCAAGAAATTAAAACAAAAAAGTTTCATTATAATTCTAATGTTTCCCAACACACTGTTTAATGGAAAGAATGCCTCAACTCTATACTAACTCAATTAAAATATGAACCTATTCTTCCGATAACATAAACATATCTACCATAAAATTGTTAGATAACAAATGGAGCCTTATATAGAGTTCCTATCATTGTCAAGTCCATGTACTTGAATTATTGAAGACTATATAATGACTTAAATTTTCTTATGTTTTCTATAGATGATACTAATTGATGATTCCAAACTTCATGGACTTTCTAAATTAAGGGCCTTCTTTCTACTTGGTAGGTTTGTAGCGAACCTTTGGAAAAAAAGACTCATCAGTCTTTAAAGAGTTTGCGTACTCGAAAATAGATTTTGAGTGATAGAAATAGCTTACCTTTTGTCCAAAATCAAACTCTCCTTTATATAGTCAAGGTGAGGTAGTTAAGATCTTACACATGGTCTCATTCCTTTTCCTAAGATGAGGTAGGGTATGAGTGAGTAGGTTTGAACACCTTGTAGTTAAATTAATGCAAGGCATAAGTTCTTAATACTTTTGTTTTCACAGGTAATATGTTAGGTCACTCAGTGAGGGGAGTCAATTATAAAATGAAATAATTAATTCCCATATTAGTGAACTTATAGTTTGTTTTTACATTGGCACACATTGTGGATATCTAAACCAATAATAGGTATATAAAACGAGCAACCATTCCTTGAAATACTTTCCAATATTTTGGTAGGTTTGGTTAAATTAGTTATACATTTGTTTTACATTTTTTGAGCACATTCCTAAGGATAGCAATGGGTTGGATGTAGATATACCCCTTAGGGCATATTCCCTGGCTTAAAGTTCTATTTTTTAAATCTAAACTTAGGTTATTTAACCTGAACCTAAACCTAATTAGGCTTGGGAAATTTATTAGCTTAATTTGGAAATTTTTATTTACTCATTAAACATAGTTGCAATTTGCACTTGCTATAATTAAGATGAAAAGAGCTACAAACTTAACTTTGTGCTACTTGTAATTTACAATGAAAAAGATGATACAAACCCCTATAAAAAAACTTTAATCTAGTACATCCTAAACAAATTTAGTTATAGACATATTCTTCACAATATTGGAAGAAGAAACATTATATTTGAACATCAACAATAGAAGAAACATCAAACATAAAAATGATCAGTATATTGCTATCTACAAACATATACCCACATCAAGATGCAATGAAACATATTGCTAACCTCTTAGAGCTCAAACATAATGGAGCAATCGATGATGACACAATGACACTTTGGTTTCAACTTAGTTTTTTAGCTTTTAGTCAAGGTAGTAGGTGATCGGGACTTAGGTTTTTAACCTTTAATTAAATAAAGAAACAAAAGAATGTCATTTTTTAAGATAACATATCGAGCGAGATTAAAGTTGATTAGGATAATGTTATGAAATTCAAACTTGACCTAAAGTCTAATCAACTCGAGTTAAACCCATTGATTTTATGTTAGAGTAAGGTCGAACTATTTTTACTTTCCCTATATATTCTAGAAGATTTATGAATTAAAAATTACTAAAAGAGGTTAATCCAATTTTTATAAAGATTTTCAATTATATTATGTTTTTGTTAGCCCTTAATGACACCTAAGAGGGAGGTGAATTGAGTGTTTGTAAAATTCAACATTTTTTAGCTAATATACTTAATTAACAATAATCAATGTAAATAAGGATGAGGAAATTGTTTAATATAAATTAATCAAATAATGAGAAATAATTTAAAGAGGATAGGTAAGAGAGCATGCAAATCTATTTATAGTGGTTCAGTAAACAACTCTTGCGTATGTTTACTCTTAAGAACCTTCTTGGACTTCAACTATAATTCTTCTTTCAAGGTGAAAAATAACCTTTGTACAATCTTTTCAATCAATAGGAACCCTTCTTATAATTTCCTACCAAGGAAAAGAGGAATCTTAATCCTATTTAGAACACTCCCAAATATAATATCTAACACTTAAAAAAAGGATTACAACTAAAAAATATATCACTTATTCACTTGATAACAACAAAGAGGCTCATTCACACAAATGCAAAACATTGATGCAAAACTAATTAAAAATACTTATAAATATGTGTAAAATACACTTAAAAACTTATTGATGCTAAAGATAATGAAAAGATACCTATTTATAGTATTTCCTAGCTTTTAAAGCTAAGAAATAGTTATTATAATGGCTATATGCAGTGTATTAGTTGACCAATATAACATATTAGTCAACAAGTATGCATTAAAGGTAACAAATTCACTAGCCATTGGAACATTAATCAATAAGTAGATGTATTGGTCAACTAATATGGTAGATTAGTCAACCAATACATCAATCATTATTAAAACAAACTTATAATACATCAACTTTAAAAACTTTTAACTTATATTGGTCAACCATTAACCCATATTGGTTAACCAATCATCCTAAAAAGCATGATTTCATCAACTTCAAATGCTTAAACTAAACTTGTTTAATGCCATTATAATTTAAATGCTTTGCAAAATGTTCCTTAAATTTTATTTAAAATATCAAGAGGATTTTTTATTAAAATCAAAAGCTTCAACGCTGATTAATGAACGTAAAGACTTTTAAAATAAAGTGAAATGAAATGTTTATGCCTAGTCAGCCTTTTAAAACTTCAAAGTGACTAAATGCAAATACATTTAACATTACAAACTAAAAATGAACTTGATAAACTTTAATCTTCTTTTGTTTTTGATTTGATCTTCATTTTAATGTTTTTTAACTTCAACTTCTCTCTGTTAACTTCATAAGTAACATTTTTGAGTTTTTTAACTTCACTTCGTTCTTATATTGCTTTTCATCAACCTAAAAAACTTGTTAGTAATAATTATGTTTTGTTATTATGAAAACATCTATCAGAACCTTCCTTAGTTCAATAATCTTCCACTTTTTGATGACGATAAAAAAAATTTGACATTAGAGAGTAAATATAAAATTAAGCACAAACAACTAGCATGAAGGTGATTAACTTTCCTTTAATTTGTGTATAAAATGCAATAAAATATCAAGAATAAAAGAAATATTTAATATCCAAAAACATCCATACATATAGATAACATAATTAAAAACATCTATACATGTTGATAACATAAATTTACTCAAGCATATCACATAAAAAGTAAGACATACAAAAATAACAAAACAATACTCCCCCTTAAATTTAATTACTGACAATACTCCCCTTAAATTTAATCACTGCTCCTAAATCTAATGTCACAAAGTTTTCTCCCCCTTTATAAATCATCAAGAAGAAATCATTTGTCCATAAATGCATGCATCTAGCTAACTTGGTTAAAAGATCAAACTGAATTTGAATGAGATTAGTAAGCTTATTAGAAAAAAAAATTATAGAAATTAAGTCGAAGTAATTGCATAATTTTGAAAGAAGCATCCTTAATTATATTGAATTTTAAAAGAAATCTCTAATTTTGGTGCCATGCCTAACTTTAAAAAAAATTAAAGCAACAAGGTAAGTTTTAATCATATTTATGATTAAAAATAAAAAAGTATAAGTAAAATTAAAATACCTAATAATAAATTTCATAAATGAGTGTATAATTTTGAAATCTCCAAAACTACAAGAATGTAATATAGAAAAGTGTCTAAATTGCCAAAAGTGAACAAAACCAAAGATTTATCAATATAGTGAAAGGGAAACAAACTTAACTCATTTTATAATTTAACTAAGAAAGTATCAATTGAAAAAAAATCTTAATTAAGAAATATTTTAAGAATGATAAATTTTAATATGAAGCAATCTAATGATATTTTTTATGAAAAGGGATGATGATTTTCAAACAAAAGGGTGAATTTTTTAGAGTTTTCAAAATTATAAACAACAAAGATGAAAAATAGAATAGAAAAAGAGAAATAAAGATGAACTAAGACGATTGGGTGACTATATAGCATGATTAGTCAACTATTATTGGTGTGTAGTTGACTATACTTATAACCAAAACATGTTACAAACTCACTTAAATAAAGGTTTCTAAAGGAAAAGTTATATTGATCGATCAATGAAGTATATTGGTTGATTTATAAGGGTAGGTAGTCATCAATAAACTCAAAACAAATTCATTAGAAAGAGAACAATTCATGGGTGAAGTGATATTAGTCGACTAATGTATCTAAGTGATCACCTAGATTAGCAACCAAATAACTAGCATGCTTACTAGAAAGGAAAAAAAGGATGAACTTTGAAGATACCGGTCAACCATACTAAGATATTGGTTGACCAATTGATAAATAACTTAATAAACAGTTGTTGAAACTCAAACTAAAGCATCAAAACACTTAAAATAATTGGTGATATCAATAAAAAATGATCAAGAACATTAAAGAGACTTTAAACACATAAAATCATACTCAGTTCTCTATTAATATCATCATTTATTAGTTTAGACAAAAATATATCCCTATTGATCTAGTATAAGTGCGCCTCTCTATGGCTTCTTCTTCTTCTCCCACCACATCCCGAACTCTTTTTACCCAACTACAAGCACCTTTTCCAACCCACAACACCGATTCTCTTAACCTTAATACATTACAAAACACATACCCAAACATTATCGGCCTTTGACCGACCAAAAACCCACCTCCCAAAATTACCTCACCCATAAATCATACCCAAAACACATCCTCGACCAAAACCCTAGTAGATGTATGCATCTCAGCTAATTAGCAGCGGTCTAAACCAGAAATAATCCCTCTCCCATTTGTGATGAAAACACTAAAGAATATCAGATCACGGAAGTAAGTTGTGGCTGATTGTATGGAGGATTCTTCGATAGCAAAGGCACTAACCTACTATCCCCTAGAGGTAAAGGAGGATAAGATCAATGTCATTCCTCCTCCAGAGTTAGCGAAGAAAGGTGTTGCTCATCTCCGATTAGCCCTAATAGGATTCTTCTCAGATAAGCTTCCAACTTTCCCTGTTGTTTAGATAGCACTAGCAAAATCATGGTTAGAGTTTGGGCTTAAGGAAGTCTTAATTATGAGTTCAAACAACTTTCTATTCAAATTTGACTCGGAGATAGGCTTAGCTCAGTTTCTAAAAAGGGGTCTTTATAGCATCCCACTCCTGCAAGACACACGTACCTGACATCTTGAGTGATGTCTGATTTCGAATCCCGCAAGGGTGGTATATTATAACGGTCAAACAATTGAAACTCAGTACAAATTTTTCAAAAAATATCATAAGTGTATGCGGAAATCAATAACTAAATCAGGCCAATTTTATTTCATAACATTTTCATTTACATCATTACAACCATTACACAAATCATTGAACTTTCACTTTCACTCGGGCCCATTACAAAGGTAAAACACTTATAAATATAATAACATAACGCTTCAAAATCATTTACTAACATTTCCAATTTGGAAAGTTGTGACAAAATAGAATTATTTACATACACATGATACAATCATTACAGAAAACACAATTTGATATAAAAATAAGACATAAACATGCATACACGAACTGATCCCGACCTCACTCCCTTACTTGTATGCAGTGGCTATACTCCCGTTAGCCTAATAGGATAACTTTTCGGAGCCTGAAAAAATATTGTAAATTTCGGGTGAGTTTTGCAAACTCAGTGAGTGACCATCCTTGATGACTCACTCAATCACAAACCACATACAGATCAAGCAATCACTTAATTCACATCATTTCGATTATAATCAAATAGCATCACATATCATTTTGATCATTTATTTCACAATTCACATTCAGAGCAGTCACACAGTTCATTTTGTTCATTTGAAACATACATATCAATTTTATATGCAATGCACGTGAGACTCACTTTTATTTATTATTTTGTTGTGGTCGAGTGCCTTTTTACTAGCTCATATCCCTTGTAGATACTAAACTATTTCACTGGCCCATATCCCTTAGTGGATACCGAGCTTCTATCAGATAATGTCCCATATCCCTTAGTGGATACTAGGTACATTCACAACTGAGCCAGAGACTCTTATCACATTCTAAGCTTTAAGCTCTTTTTCACTGACAACTCTAGTCACAACTGCCTTTATCTTTCATGCATTCATGTAATGGAATGCATCAATCACATATGATTAATCAGTCACATTCACATATCATTGGACCTCAGTCTGACATTCAACATTTAAGTTGAGAATCACTTTTTTATTCATATGCATATTCACATTTTTCTTCGAAACTTGGTTTGAAATTCAACAATCAAGTTGAGAAAACACATAGTTAGTCCAATTCACATTCAACAAGCACTTCCAATATTATGCATGCATCAAACGCCTCGGACTTTCAAAGTCCGGAATCAACATAATCACATTCAAAAAATTTCAATATATAATTGAAACAAGAAAACTATTTAAAGCAAGACCATCTAGGTCGACTGACAGTACGCTCTAGTTTAGTATTAGCTTCTATGTTCTAAAAACATCTATATGTGGATGTTTATCTTGCACATCCAATTTATGCAATACACACGTTGCACACACATTAATAATTGCACAATTATAAGTATTTCTTTATGCATAAATGTATATATAATATGCACAATGCATGTTCATGACAATCCTGAGTATTGCTCTATTATACTAGTCATGTAAACATTCGTATTCATAAACTCACATAAGTACCATTTATACTTATGATTTATTCCTTAAAAAATCATTAGAATCTAATTTATAACCCAATGAATCATTTCTGATGTTTCTCCAAACACTGACTTTCGGATATACTGTTCCTAATCATTTCTGAAGTTATACTCTAAATAATTTCAGACTATTCTTATACTAAAACAGTACGTTATACTCATCTTCCACCCTAAAATTGAAATTCTTATAGAAAGAATTAAAATCTGATTTTTTATGTAGTCCTATGTCTCTAGTTTACTCCAAATAAAAAATCATCCATTTGGATAACTACAGATCAAGATATTTTTAAAATACTAAAGCACGTTTAAGGTGCAGGGAAGTTTGCCGCAGCGAGGCCAAAAGTTGACCGCGGTGAATTCCTCCCTAAAGGAATTTTGGCAAAAATATCACAAGTTCGCTGCGGCGAAATCAAGAGTTGGCTGCAAATAACTTTTCCCAAGATGAATCCTAGCCAAAACTTGCAATTTCACCGCAGCAAACTTTCACAGAGACATGCCTAGTTTTCTAACTTGATATCAGATTTTGAGACTTTTAAGACATAATTTGAATTCGATATCTTCATGAAAAATGTAGTCATATGTCTCAAAAATGAAGAATCATATCATTTGGATAATTAGAGAAAAAGTTATGGCTAAAAGACTGAAGCATACTTAATGAACATACTACTGCTAAATTTTCTAGATCATCTTCCAATTTTGATTCCAGATTTTACCCTAAAACATCTTATACTAAGATGACCTTTTCTACTTCATTTACTCTCATTCTTAACTCCATTTCAACTCAATATCATCTATAAACAAATTATTGTCCACGATTGATCATGAACATTAATAACAGAACATACATATGTATACACATTCCTCATTAACTTCCTACACATATTCATTTTCATTTTCACTTTCATTTCACTTCTAAATATCACCTTAATTCTTCCCATTTCAAAATACCACATTACTCCCTTTCTTTAGTTTTATACTCCTTTTATTTCGTGACAAGAACACCCAAAGAGATTCACATTAATTAATCATGAAAACATAGCGAAAACTTATTATATATCCAGTTTTTCTGTACTTTTTCCTACACCCATCAACACAAAAGTAAGATATAAATCTAAAAACATTTTTCATCCACATTTTTGCATATACCCATCCTCAATTTATGAACGTTTAGCCTCAAAATATTATCAAACATGCTTCATTCATCAAAGCTATAAAGAGTAATAGCTCACTTACTTGATTAAGCTCTAAGATTCTTCAAAATCTTCAAAATCTCTCTCAACCCTAGCTTCCTTCTCTTACACGTGCATCATTATTTAAAGGTGGAATAGTTAGGTCTTTTGTGATAAATGAAGAACACAACATGATTTTGGAGTAGAAAATGAAGGGTTAAAGCAAAGCTCACGTTAAAAGGGTGAGAAGAGAGTGTCGTAGATGGTGGAGAAGAAGAATGAAGAAAAATGAAGGAGAGAGAATTTAGCCACAAGTGAAGAACAAATGAACATTGGTCTTGCAAGGGTAAGTTACGAGGATGAGGTGTGTGGCATGGAAAGTGACACTTGTCACTTGCCATATGTCACCACTTTGTGGTTTCTAATGGGTCCTCTTTAATAACCAGTCCATTTATCTCAAATTTCTAATCCAATTAACTCCTAATTTTCAATGACATATGTCATTAAATCCTAATGTCACATACAAAAATTGCCATTATCATTTGACTCTTATTTTTACTACTATTCATTAATTGTTCTATCACTTGTTATTTTTTCTAGTCCAAAAATACCCCTAAATTCTAGAAAATTTTCATATCTCACCGAAAATCCTAAATCAATGCTTATACTCTAAAAAATAAATTTTCAATACAAATAATTCACAATTCCTATTATAATCACATTTATAGATCAATTATACCCAATAATTGTCAATGAATGCATGTACATTCATTTTGATACGTGCAAAAATTCAAATTCACTTGTGTGTATACTAACATTATGTATGAGCATGAAATGCATTTTTCTAGTCACTCATTGCTATTTCTCAATTACAAAAATCTAGGGCTCTAACCCTTAGTACGGAAACGGGATGTTACATCCTTGGCATATCCAAGGTAAACCTTTATTTTTATGAAAGTGGTGTCTAAATGGAGGGGGGGGGGGGCAACAAGATTAAATTACGTTTGCCCCACTGTGGGCTAGATTTCATAATGTT
>JANIJH010564108.1:0-13879 GCA_024520975.1 Erythroxylum areolatum
GCCTAATAAGTACTATTCATATTTCATCAATTTCAAGTGCTAATTAAAGGCATATGATGGTGAAATTAATGTCGGCAAACATGTTAGTGGCTTGTGACTGGGTACCTTTTACTCATTTTCTTAACTTCTGCTCAAAGCAAAATGCTTATTTTAGGACAGTGACAATGGTGATGATTTGATTGGGGTTGTCGGCACTTTGATACAGTGAACAAATACAAAAATATGATTTCGTTTTGCTTTTTCTTTATTAATCTAAATCTTTCGGTAGGGTAATAAATTAAAGGGTTAATTATTATAAAAATTTAAACTTTTGTTAATTTTTTAATTATAACCTAAATCTTAAAAAGCAACAATAAAATGTCCAATTTTTTTTTTATTTTTTTAATTATAGTCAAACCTTCAAAAAGTGATAATAAAATATTAAAATTTTCAATTTTCTTCAATTATAGCCCGACGTTATTATTCTTAGCCTTCAGCCCTTTTATTTTTAGTTTGTTCTTCTAACGCTCCAAACTACTGTTGTGTTGCAGCATACTGCACCGGTAAACTTTTCGTTTTTAATTTATTCTCCTGATGCTCTCAATGTGAGGGCGTTGGGGTTACATAATATGAAAATGGAAGAGTGAGGGTGTCGAGATAACAAACTGAAATCAAAGCATAAGGTCGTTAATGTTGGATAATCTGATTTAGGTTATTTTTAAACAACGACATCGTTTTTATTATGTGATTAAACGACATCCTTTCATTAATATTGATTTGTTGCGTTAAATTTAGCTTATGTTTATTAATAGTTAAAGATTTTGAAAAACGTGACAAATTACTTCGACAAACTTAATAGAAACATTGACGTCGACTCAGAATTAAAAAAAAAGAATGTTTAAATATTTTATTGCTACTTTTTGAAGTTCGAGTTAGAATTAAAAAAAATAAATATTTGAATTTTTTGTTACTACTTTCTAAAGTTGGGGTTATAATTGAAAATTGACAAAACTTTGGGTTTTTTTATAATTAACCCTAAACTAAATTGTAATTAATTTTTAAATATATATATTTCAAGTTTTTATTTTATTGAAAATTGTATTAATCAATCAAAATGTTGTTTTCATGATGCAACGTGTTTATCAAATGTAATGTGAACATTCATCTATTATTTATATAAGTAAAAACAATATTTAATTTAATTTATACTAATTTTAAAAGTTAGTAACTAAAGGTTCAATAAAACTGGTTAAAAATTGAATAAAATTAAAAATTTGAAAGATGATTAAAAAATATTATTTTTATCTATAAAAAATTTTAAATTTTAAATGAAAAAGATGATGTTAAATGAAAATTAATTAATTAATTTTAGTTTATAAAAATTGACCGATTGATTAAAAATTGATATATTTTTAATAACAAAGATTATTATATTAAATCAAATCGAAAAATAAAAAATTAAGTATAAAAGTTAATCGGTTTAAAGTTTTACCTGTTAAATCAATTGAACCGATTTAATTTTTAAAATATTATTTATTCTAGTTCAAGAAAAGCCTTCTTATTACAATTGAAGGAAAAATTGAATACCTTGATTGTAACACATGAGAACATGCATTAAAATCCAAACGGGCAAAATTCAAAATGGATGACCCAAAACTTGATCTTAAATCCTAGTCCACAAAGGACTGAGTCCGAGGATGTTGAAGTCAATGGTGGGACATCAAATTTACGATAGTGACGTAAGTGGCCAATGACGGTTGTCTACTTGACTTGGCATGGGACTAAATGCGCGTCCAATTGGACCGTCTTCCGTCTTCCGTCTTCCTTCTTCCTCCATAATTACAAAAAATTCCAAAGCTTAAGGATGGACGACAAAAGTGCTCGGATTAGGTCCGATAAGTTAAATAAGGTGGATTTTGATTGATAGAATTTTAAGATGAGTTAAAAACTTAAGCATTGGATTGAGTAAGGCCCGGGTGTCAAGTCTAAAGCTCGTAGTTGTAGGCATGATAATTCAGTCTCGTCTTGTTCGACTTGTCCTCTATTTGATTAGGGTTACATTAAGAACTTTTACTAGTAGAATTTTTTTTAAAACCTTTCTGTAAATCTATTTTGAGAAGGATTTTTCTAAAAAGTCAATTAATTATTTAGTTGTTATTTTAAAAAGAGTTTTTTATGGAAGGGTTTTATATAATTAGCAATATAAAAATAAAAAATATTTTTTAATTTTAACTATATTTTATTTTATAATAAAAATTATTTATGCACATAAATATTATTTAAAGTATTTAAACAACATGTAAAGCACAATTTATTAATTATTATGTAATTTTAAACCATATCAAACATAAATGAAAATTTATTTAACCAAATCTTTTATATAGATTATACCATAAGTAAAACTAATATCAAAAATAAATATTAAAACATATAGAAAATCAAATAATATTATGTAAATCTCAAAATAAATATGAAGATGACTTTGTGAGTATTATATGAATTATTTGTAAAACATAAAGACAAATGCGACTAAAAATAGGCTTATTAATTGTTCTGAAAATTTTATCTAAAAAAATATTCTTTTGAGAAGTTTCAAATTTAAACTTCTTAAAAAACTATAATTTTATTGCCAAAAAAGTCATTTTTATTAAATAAGTTCTTTTTTATTTTACAACCAAACACTTATTTTTTTTTAAAAATAAGCGTTGTGGTAGAAAAAAGTGTTTATTGACTTTTCAAAAACTTATTCAATGAAGGCACTTAATCAAATGTGCCAAAGCGTCATTATTTACAAAATAATGTTATTTTTAATTATTTTTAAAATAATAAATCGAACCCAGCCAATAAGGCTCACCTTAGGTCTATCGGGCTCGGGCCTTTTCATGATCCTATCAGGTCGAACTCAGGCTGGTTAGCCTCAGGCCTAGTTGGATTGGGCTCAACTTATTCACATAAAAAGATTTTTTTGGATAAAGTCAAGTCGATTTTGGGCTGGGCTCGCATCATTTGATACCTGAATCTAAATAGGATTTCAGACTTGACAAAACGACATCGTGCTACGAATTTTTTCATCTATTTTTCATCTATTCAAGAAAATTAGGTCAATTTAGGTAAAGTCAACCCTCTGTACTGTGCCTTCAGCTTCTACGAGCCGTAATTCTCTGTACTGCGACTCACGGGGACTGGCTCTCGTTGTAACCGTTTTTTCTCGTCTCTTCTGATCCAATTCGAACGGTTGGTTGAGATTTCCCGCCTTCTTAATGGGGCGAAGGCAGGAGGTGACTTCGTCGGCTAAACGGAGGCCGCCGGAGAGTGATCGAGAACCGAGCGATGCGGCTGAAGAGAAAAAACGGAGCAGTATGGAACCTATAACTGCTCGACGATCAGGATCCACGTGGCTCTTGTTCTTCGGCTTGATGATCTACTCGTCTTGGGCGGTCTACAACTACCAGTACCAGAGCTTGCCGCAGCCGCTCACGGCTGAGCAGGCTGGAAAACGAGGATTTTCGGAGGTGGAAGCGATGAAGCACGTCAAAGCCTTGACGGAGTTCGGTCCTCATCCCGTTGGCTCCGACGCCCTTGAGCTTGCGGTTCAGGTAGCGACCAATTCAGTTAGTTGTATCGCATATTTTGGGTTTATTGTTGATTTCTTTAGAAGTGACCAGCGTAACAATTGTGAATTAGTGAATTGATTTGTGAATACTTTTTTTTTTCTCTTCTCGATCGTAGTATGTATTGGCAGTAGCAGAAAAAATTAAGGAAACGGCACATTGGGAGGTCGATGTGGAGTTGGATTATTTTCATGTGAAGTCAGGGGCCAATCGTCTGGTCAGCGGTCTGTTTACAGGGAAAACGCTTGTCTATTCTGATCTTAATCATGTCGTTTTGAGAATCTTGCCAAAATATGCATCTGAAGCTGAAGATAATGCCATTCTCGTCTCTTCTCACATTGATACTGTTTTCTCAACGTATGCTTTCTTTTTCTTTCTCCTTTATTTTTTGTTATTATAGCTCTCGATTTGGACGTTTCTATCAGATGATATCTGTTTATGGGTGTAAATGTTTTATGATATCGAACTTGCATGGATATTTTACTGGCTCCTGAATCTGAAATGTATGAGTTTGGTTTTTCTAGGGGAGGGGCTGGAGATTGCAGTTCGTGTGTAGCTGTAATGCTGGAACTTGCTCGAGGGGTTTCTCAGTGGGCTCATGGATTTAAGAAAGCTGTCATATTTTTATTGAATACTGGGGAGGAAGAGGGTCTAAATGGTGCCCATAGCTTTATAACTCAGGTTAGATGCTTCATTTGTTAATTAGCAATTCTCAGCACCTTCTTCCCCACCCGACCTCAATTTCTTCATAACATTGTAGATTCAGTTGCTTAAAATGCTTTTTGTGAAAGGTTTTCTGGAATTGCAGTATCTTCTGCATGGAGTCTTGATAAAATTGGCATCTACCTCCACATCATTATGATTTCTCTGCCTCATTTTGCTAACAAGTTGTTATTCTAATTTGGATTTTGGCAGTCTATAGATCATAGTAGGTTACTATGTGGCTTTCAGTTGTATTAAACGATAATCCTCTGTTACAGCATCCTTGGAGTAAAACTATTCGTACAGCAATAGATTTGGAGGCCATGGGTGTTGGAGGAAAGGCTGGTATTTTTCAGGTATAGATGTTCTGGATCAATTATTTATAGTTGTGTGTAGTTTCTGAATCAATAATGGGGAACCATGTGCTTCAGTAACACAGTTTGATAAATATGAAGAACTTGCTAATATATGGAGGACCCAAGGATAGTTATCATAGCCTTGGTTTCTTGATTAAGCTAGCAGCATAAAAGTAGAATGTGTAGAAAGTCATAATTATCATAAAATATAAAGACTTCTATCGATTTCCGCACCCTTTTGTTCCTTTATCTGGTTCATTGTGATAGTGGGTACATAAAAATTTTTCTTGACCATAACTCGTGATAATTGTTCTGAAATCAACTAATTTTCTGTTAATTATGATTAATGCCATTTTTGGTTCTTGTGCATTTGATTGGTGCCGAGGATCATCAGCATTCTCTATAGCAATTGGTTTATGATCATATCAGTGATGGTGCTGGATTCTAAATCTGCATTCTTTGAGATGTTTCATTATTAAAATTTCTAATTTTCTCACTCGCATTTCAAAGTCCAATGTGATTATTTGCTCCTCCTTATTGTCACCATGAACTGCTTTCCTCCATCTTGATTAATAGTGTTTAATCGAACAGGCTGGTCCTGATCCGTGGGCTATTGAAAATTTTGCATCAGCGGCAAAGTACCCATCTGGCCAAGTTATTTCACAGGTTCATAGTTCTTGATTTCATGTGTGTAGTGTTTGGGTTTCTCTCTATCAACTAATATATTGAATCGACTTTTCTTCCGCAGGATCTCTTTTCTTCTGGAGTGATAAAATCTGCCACAGATTTCCAAATATACAAAGAGGTCGCTGGTCTTTCCGGACTTGACTTTGCATACACAGACAGCTCCGCTGTATATCACACAAAGGTCTTTCTTGTTTATTTCTAGTTTTTATATATATAATTTGAAGGAAAGCTACATATATCTGCTTAGGTGGCTTCTATTTTCAGTCTAGTGTAAGGGAGGATAACTTGTTACCTTTAAAATAGAAAAGTGAAGTTGGATGCCAATTCAATGCTTCGTATGTCTTATTTTTGGTTTCATCATTTTACTTAATAAACTACAACATGCCCTTTTACGTCTATGTAATTGAGAGCCTTTTGTTTGCTTCATTGTGTATAGTTATGAAAAATAACAGCTAATGAAATAAACCAGATGTTTCAATTAAATTATTTTATTTATAGTCTAAAATTTGAACAACTGCCATGCAGAATGATAAAATAGAGCTCCTGAAATCTGGGTCACTTCAGCATCTTGGAGAAAATATGCTTGCTTTTCTGCTTCAGACTGCTTCATCTTCTCATCTTCCCCAGGCAAAGAAATTGAAAGGAAAGGAAAATCGTGGTCCTGACGACGCTGTATTTTTTGACATTTTGGTAGTGTTTTGATTACTGAGGTTTATATCTATTCTTGACTTTGCGCTGGATGGCCAGTAAACTTCTTCTGTTAACTGAAGTTTGTTGGTGTGTTAACGTTCTTCTTGCTTGAATGTAGGGTACATATATGGTTGTATATAAACAGCAGTTTGCAAGCATGCTTCATAATTCAGTGATACTGCAATCAACTTTAATATGGGCAACATCATTGTTTATGGGCGGTTATCCGGCTATCATTTCATTGGGTTTGTCATGTCTGAGTGCAGTCCTCATGTGGTTATGCTCAATAGGTTTGTCTGTTCTTGTTGCCTTTTTTCTACCGCAAATATCTTCATCAGTGGTGCCCTATGTTGCAAACCCATGGTTGGTGATTGGCTTATTTGCTGCACCTGCACTTTTGGGGGCAATTACTGGTCAACATCTGGGTTTTCTTATTCTGCAAAGATATTTGTCAAAAGTATACTCCAGAAGGAAGCAGCTATCATTTTCCATCCAAGCTAATTTGGTGAAGTTAGAGGCTGAAAGATGGCTGTTTAAGGCGGGTTTTCTTCAATGGTTCATTCTTTTGATTGCTGGAAACTATTACAAAGTTGGTTCATCTTATTTGGCGCTTGTTTGGCTAGCTCCACCAGCATTTGCATGTAAGCTTACTTTACCTGAAGATGAAGTTAGAAAATTCTTGTATGTCTTGTACTTGCTATTGTTGTTTGGAGTACAGACTTAGCCAATATATGTGGATGTCAGGCATTCTCACAATGGTTCTTTTAACCCTTTTTTATTTTGTGATATCTAGATGGCTTGCTTGAAGCAACTCTGACCCCGGCACGATTGCCAAAGCCACTCAAACTTGCAACCCTGTCAATAGGCTTGTTTTTACCAATTCTGGTTTCTGCTGGCAATGTTATTCGTTTGGCTGATACGATAGTTGCAATTGTGGTGCGCTATGACAGGTATTCAGTATTATATCAACCAAATTGCTTTTATAGCTTTGTTTTTAGCATTTAGAAACCTTTAATATCTCTATAATTTAAATTTTGATTATCTGTCCATTTGTTTGCAGGAACCCTGGTGGCACTCCAGAATGGATGGGCAACATGCTAATTTCCATTTTCATTGCTGCCACTGTGTGCTTGACACTGGTTTACATCCTTGCTTATGTTCATCTTTCAGGTTGTCATTTTATCTGATATTTTTATGGCATTGCTTGTGATATTTTAATGTCGATTTAGAATTTTATTTTTCTTTAGGTAGCGTCACGTCATATGGAACATAATGATCTTTTCAAAGTAGTTAGTTTGTCAATGCATCACCATGACATGGCTTTGTAGCTAACAAATCAACTTTGTAGCGATTGCATGTTACCTCATTTCACTGTTTGTTTTTCATGTCAAGGCGCAAAAAGGGCTGTTGTCATCGCAACAATTCTCCTCTTTGGCCTTTCACTCGTCTCTGTTTTGTCGGGCATTGTTCCACCATTTACAGAAGACTCTGCCAGAGCTGTGAATGTTAGTATCCATTCTATCTTTATTGTTTTCTTTGGCGTTATATCCTTTAAATTATTTCCTGGTCGGTACTGATGAGTTACGGATAGCTTTAACACTTCCCCATTTGTATTCTCTGTCTTTTGTTTAAAAATCTAATTTTCCTTGAATTTGGGCACCTGATTGCTTAATATTTCTATGAACTGAATTCTGTGGTACGTGTAAGTAATTTGATTGTTAGAGAGAGCCTCTTCTTTCTGCCTGGTCCATGGATATAGATTATCAAGTTAGTCAGGGCTCTAATCTGAGTAAACTTAATATATATACTTGATTTAAAGCTACAAAATGTGACTGACAGAGAACCTATTCAAACTAGATTATTTTTGCATTTAGCATCGTTATATAAATTGCTTCTGTCCTTGACAACTTGCAAAAGTTATGTTGGGTATTTGACCGAACTTCCCCCTTTTATTATGACAAGCATAGCACTTGACTTCATAGGATGAGTCATACCATATGAAGATCGAGAATTTTGGTTTTATTGCTGTGATTTCCAGTGTTTGTGTTTGTGTGCGTGCATTTTTTTTTTTTTAGGGGAGGGGGTGTGTGAGTATACGATTGGTAAGCTGTTAGTTTGATTCCAAAAGCTGTCTGAGCTTGTGGACTGTTGCTTTCTTGCAGCTGGAAGGGGAGAGTGAATTGCTTAGAGGATTAACTAGGGTTACAGAATTCAGTGTCCAAATTAATCAGTGTATGAAATTTTTTATAAATGCCAAATGCTTTTACTTCTCAGGTTGTGCAAGTTGTTGATACAACAGGAAGTTATGGCCAAAACCATGATCCTAGTTCATATATATCTGTATTTTCTGTGACTCCTGGAAAGTTGACAAAGGAGATTGAGCACATCGATGAAGGACTAATATGTGGTACAGACAAGGCTGTTGATTTTGTTACTTTCACCGTTAAATACGGTTGCTGGACTTCTGATGGCACCAACGATGCATGGGAGGAGTCAGATGTTCCTTCATTGCATGTTGATCATGACACCAAGGACGATGAAAGAATTACACAGGTTTCTGTTAATACCAAATTTTCTGTACGGTGGGCTCTTGCAATCAATACTGAGGAAATAGAGGACTTCATTTTGAAAGGTATCCTTTAAGTATTTCTTTTCTTGTCTATGAGATATTACAATGCTTCGAGTGCTACCTAATCTTAATCCTGTTTGTTCTCTGAATGAAAGGTTGAAAAGCATTAGTTGTTTTGAAATATGTAACTACTAGGGAAAATGTACTTCTCAGTCCGAATCTCACAGCATAGCTTCTAATACTTGAGAACCATAATATGTTTAAGTCCATTAATTATCAAATCTGAACTGCTTATGAACAACCCATAAACCTGAGTGCAGGAAACTCGGAGGAACTAATTTCAGTGGGCAACAAGAGCAGTGTAGATGGATGGCATATAATTCAGTTTTCAGGAGGGCAAGGTGCTCCAAGGAAGTTTGAGCTGACTCTTCACTGGGTGAAAAAACCAATTCAGTCTGATCGTAACATAGTTATGGAGTCGAGCAATCAGCGCCCTCTCTTGAAGCTAAGAACAGACGTTGACCGTATAACACCAAAAGTTAAGAGAATCCTTGGAAAGCTTCCTGCATGGTGCTCCTTATTTGGGAAGTCAACGTCTCCCCTCACGCTATCCTTTTTGAACAGTCTTCCTGTTCACTTCTAGGTAACTAAAATTTTGAACTATCTTTACACTTCCAGAATTAAGTAACATTAATCTCTAGTGTAGATTAACGTATTTTACTGTTGGTGTACACTGAATAAGTTATAGAAGAAGATTGAGATAGAGATAATAAAAGCTGAACAGAATGGTGTACAATTTTTAATCAGCTAGGTGATCATTAGACTTGTTACACTGTTCTTTTATCTATTACATTCTTATTTTCTGACATTTTATAGATGATGTAATATACTTGTTTAATTGGAGAATAATGAGGTTGTATTTGTTTGAATTCTTGTACTCACAAATAAAAATGCTGGATATAGTATGAAAGTTAGAGACCAGATCATATCTCTTGGATTCAGTCAAACATCTTTTTTCCAATCAAGGACGGAGCTATTGAGTTAGGATTGGCTGAGGCAACAGTGGTTTTACTTTTGTTTGCTAAATCTTCCTGCTTCATTTCTGGGTTCTGGCACTGATAATTGAGGCTATAACATTATAATTCTTGAGATTGACGTGATGATCGATTGACATTCCAAATATATGAGGACCGTTTATCTGATTTTTTAATGCTTTGGTGAATGAAATTCGGATCCGCAAGAGTTGTATTTTCTAGAACGTAATTACCTGTTCTCAAAAATTGCTGTTCCCCCTATTTCCTTTAAATGGGTTGGATGTAAAGGGAACAGGGGAATAACAATTTTGGGAACATGTCTTAACTTCTTACATCCTTAGGTTGGGAAGTGTAACAAATGAAATCGTCTGTACCATTTGTGCTATTCTAATTCTGTTTCAATCCATCTCATTCACATATTTATGTGAATTCCACATAAATGTGTGGATGAGATGAATTAGAACAGAGTTAGAACAGCATAAGTGACACAGGTGATCACATCCCGAAGTGTAACAGATATTTTGGCATTTCTTTTGACAAAAAAATATACCAACGAACTTTCTTGGACTTAGTGAGTTTCCTCTTAATAACTCCTAAGTGCTTGTTCATAACGTTAATACATTTGATCTTTTCTATATATATATATATAATCGTACATCCAACTATTTTATTATCTTTTTGTCCGAAACGGAGGAACTCAAATCATATTAACTATCAAATGATGGGAGGGATTGATTTATTTGATTATAATGGCCAATAACATTAGTAAGATGGCTGAATTAGCATCCGAATTTGTGGAGGATATCTTGTGAGAACGTAAATATAAATGAAGGAAATGGACTAAAAAAATATTCACAAAATAATTAAATAAAAATTTGGACTCATAGGAATTACAGCAAATTAAAATATATTTTTTTAATTTTAAAATTTTGGGTTGCGTCCCTAACGGTGATAACTAACAGCACCACTAGTTAGTTGTAAGGAAGTGAGTCAAATAGAGACAAACGAGATTAATGATGTTGGAGTTCATGAATCTTGATGTTAAAAGTTATTACAGATCAAACCCACATTCCGAATCCTTTGGTCTTCATTGATTCTCGAAAATCCAAGTTTCAAGGACGCAATCATCTCCATCATGCGGTCGTTATTAACGTTGGGATTACCAGTATTCCCAACCGCCACCAGCAACTGTCATCTTCATGATCATCATCAACCTTATTCCTTCTTCTGTCCTTCTAGGGTTCAACCCAATTCAGGTGGCTTTTCACTCGTTTGTTTCCTGATAAATGGTGTCTGTATATTGTTAGTTCAATCTCATCTCTCTCATCTTTCTTTTTATGTTGGTGGTTCATAGGAATATGCAGAGCAGGTCAAGTGTTTCATGAATTGTTCCCTACTGTTTCTCCAGAGATTGTTGTGAGGGAAGCAAGGTTAGAGGATTGCTGGGAAGTTGCTGAGACTCACTGCAGCGTCTTCTTTCCTGGATATTCCTTCCCTCTTGATGTTTTGCTCAGGATTAATAGAATGGTGGGAATGGTGTCCGGATTTTCTGTGCCAGTTGGATGCAGGAGAACTTGTCTCGTTGCAATAGTTGGTGGCTTCCATGATCAAGCTTTCTTCTTGGGAAGTGAAGATCTCAAAAATGGAGGTTTTGATGGCAAGTTGAGTTTGAATCGAGGGTTTGTTGCTGGGATATTGACTGTAGATACATTAGCTGATTTTCTTCCACGAAAAGGTCCACTTCGTCAGCGAAGGTGAGTTGCTCAACTTTTCTGTTAGTTCAAATGAGAAATCTAAAGTCATCAACTCCAGTGATTTCCACTTCAATTGTTGCTACTATGTCGAAAAGTTTTAATTGTATTCAAATTCTGCGGATGTTCAATCGTTGGAAATCTGCAGAAGTTGGGGAGATTGTTCTTTTTATGACAGATAGACCATCTTCTGCATTTTTTGTTAAGATAACTGTTCAAGTTATTTGCTTGATGATTTCTTAGGAATCTCGATAGAGATTGTATAGCTGATAGTATATTGATAGTAAAAATAGGAAACATTAACTGGAGCAAGCTCCCCAACCTGGAAATGTAATTCCCAGGCCAATACAATAGCTGTATTTTCTAGAATGAATCCTCCCTCCTATACCGAATCCTATATATATACTCTGTACCTTCTCATTCGCTCTCTCTTTCCATAACTAACTCCTAACCACTAGCCTATGTGACATTTGTCTTATTCCCTTCCCCAACATACTCCTATGGACTAGTATGCTAATCAGTACTAGTATGAGGAGTGCTAACAATTCCCTCCTCCTCAAAAGGCACCTTGTCCTTAAGGTGAATGGAGCAGTCCTTTGATGAGTTCTGCATCTTCCCAAGTTGCTTCTTCTGCTGGTGTGTCTCTCCAATAAACAAGCCACTGAATGAACAGCCCCCCAAATCATCTCTTTGTTCCTCATTCAAGGTTCCCATCTCAACCGGTGGAGTTCGTCCAACCCTTAAAGCCCCCAACAATCCTTCAACTTCCAGCTCTTGATGCTTCGGAATCTGTTGCAGTATATGGGAAGAAGAAGTATTCATACTGACTCCATGCAAGGTTACTTCAATACCCCTTCGGTCAAATGTCATACACATGTTCTTCCAATCAGCCTTCACTACCCCCAATGTTTCAAGCCATGCCGTTCCCAAAATCAGATCTAGCCCTCCTGTATCAAACACATAGGCATTCACCCGAAATTCCTCCTCATTCAACTCCAACTTAATTCCCTTGCAAAGCTCTCGTGAGATGGATCGACGACCATCCCCCAAACTAACACCAAAAGTTTTGGTCGGAGTGACATTGATACCCATAGCCTGAACCAGTCTTCGGGACACAAGATTGTGGCTAGCTCCACTATCAACCCTTAAAGCAATTGGCAATTTGTTTAACTTACCTATTAAGACCATCGACTTCAGGGGTGGGGATTGATCGCTTCCCAATTCCATGAGCTCCATAGAATTGCATACCAGCTCCCAGTCTTCTTGTTGCCCTTCATCGACTGGTTTTTCTTGTTTCCTCTCTTCAACTTCATTTTCATCGTCTTCCCATATGATCAGCCGAAACTCTTTATCTGGGCAACGGTGGAGAGGGCCGAAGGTCAGGCCACATTTAAAACAAAGCCCCTTTTTTCTTTTTTCCATCAGCTGATCGTAAGTCAAGTTACGCGTGCCTCTCCATTTTGGATTCATTGTTCAGTGATTGTCGGTGGGGGGGGTCTCTCTGTTTATGGGGTAGCTCCCTCACTTCATTTTTAATATTCACTACTGCATGGTTCGGCTGATCATTTTTAATATTCCCCATTACATGGTTCGGCTGATCTGGCCGATACGTGTGGGTGCTTCCTGTTCGGTGCCCAAAACTTGAGTGGGAGCTTCTATGTTTAACTTTTCCTTCTCCTAGCCGTATCACCCCTTCACCGACTAGCTCTCTCTCTACTTTCCTTGCTATAGAAATTAATTGAGTTCGGGTGGGAGGATCGTGAGTGCGAACTCTGTTTTTTACTTCGTCACGTAAACCTCCCAAAAAGCAACTCATATACCACTCCTCTGGGAAGTGACCAATCTGTGATGCAACTCTCTCAAATTCATCAATATACTCATCCACCGAACCAAGTTGGGAGATCGAATTCAATTTTTCTATTGGGTCACCCTCGTCCTTCCTCCCATAACGATCGAACAACGATCGTTTGAATCTCTCCCAAGTCATCCGTGGGTCCAACTCTCGTAAAGTCATGAACCAGTATAACATCGATCCCTCCATACAAATCTGAACCATGGGTAGACGAAGCTCAAGAGGGATTTCATGAATCACAAAGTAGGATTCAGCTCTCGTAACCCATGCGAATGGGTCATTCCCGTGGAAAGCAAGGAGGTCGACCCTACACGCGACATTCCTATATTCCTCCCATGCGCATTCTGTAGCAGCCGAGGAAGCGTGGTCAACTTGTCGGCGATGCCTAACTCCTTGCGGTCCATCTGTGGGTCTGTTGTTGCTATCGGTAACCGAAGAGAGGTGCTCGACTCTGTCACCACCAGCTGAAGAGGACGCATGGTGGGTAAACGCCGATGGTTCTTCTTCTTCGCCCATCTTCTGTTTTTGCGAGTTTCTGGCCATCAAAGATTGAAACCCATCCCTCATCTCCGACTGTAGCAGATGTTGCGATTTGGCCAGCGTCTCCACGCTAGCCATCAAAGAGCTTAGCTGCGATTGAAGATCCTT
>JANIJH010564145.1:0-13876 GCA_024520975.1 Erythroxylum areolatum
AGGGCATTCAACAAGGTCTTAAGAAATGGAGTTCATTGATTAAGACCTTGGACTTAAAGAGTTCTTTAAGGTTTACCTATTTGAAACTTAGTGATTTATACTCCTATCAAAGATCAATTTCGAACTATGATAGCCAAAGCTCATTTTCAAG
This sequence comes from Erythroxylum areolatum, assembly GCA_024520975.1. Taxonomy (NCBI): domain Eukaryota; kingdom Viridiplantae; phylum Streptophyta; class Magnoliopsida; order Malpighiales; family Erythroxylaceae; genus Erythroxylum; species Erythroxylum areolatum. The sequence goes on from JANIJH010564145.1 coordinate 152, forward strand.
AGGATCCTATCACTATTTGAACGTTTGTGTTATTTTTCCGATTTCTATTCCCAAAATCCAAAAAAACTTTTTACCCATTTGTGTTAGCTTAGATCCATCATTTAGGTTCGGATTAAGTGAGACGACCCGAGGTTGCATTCTAGGTTGCAATCCTTGGAATTAAAATTTTTTATTTGACCTCCAAGGGTAAGAATAAAAATACTTGAATCATTTTGTTATTGTTTTGGGAGCATAATAATGTGTACCTCCTTTAGGTTAAGTTTATAGAAAGGCTTGGACTTGAAATTTTCTCATGGTCCTATAGTTTTAGTGATTGTAAAAAAAATTTATGTGTTGTTATGGTTATTAAAATCTCATATGCATATCACCCTTAATTTTAGGCTTCTAGAGATTTGATAAAGCATGTGTTTTGGATCTATGTCTTTTGTGCGTTATCCCTTTGTTTGTTTGTGGTTCTGTTTTGCTTACAAATGGATGAGACTTAGAAGACTCATCCTACTACCAAAAATAGGTGGTACTTTTGCTAGTGGATTGCCATTAGATAAGGAAAGAAATCACCCAATTAAAAGTTGTTAGAGTGATAATAGAGACGCTTAGAGGAGAAGCATTAGTGGCAAGAGAAAAAGAGGTGGAGGCAATAGTGGATAGAACATAGGCAGAAGAGATTGAGGGAGATGGTGACAAAACTAAGAAACCCTGTCTAGAAAAATCATGGGGCATGCACCCTATAAGGGATCACATATGACTTGTCAAACATTTATGGTGCGTGCACAACACGCTCTAATCAATGCCAATATGTTGACTAAGGTTTGAAAAGCTTTAACGTGTGCACCAAATTGTTCCATTCAATTTTAATTTTAACTGTGAATGCTTTAAATCTTATTTTTAATTAAATTAGTTTAATTAAGATTGCATGGGTTCAAGATTTTAATAAACCTAGAAAAGTGTTTTCTAATTTTTTAAAAATTATCTTAAAAGGGAATAATTTAGAATTTAGTTTAATTTATTAGGAGTTAAATTGTTTAACCAAAGTAGTTATCAAATTGGAATCAATTAAAGGTTTTTCATTCATAATTTAATTATATTGGAAATAAATGGTTTAATGATAATATATTAATTTTGATGGGACATAAAATTTAGAAAGCTTAAATTTCTTAATTAAATATTAAGTACATGTTAAAAAAAGGTACTTGCTTTTTATTATTTAAAAAAGAACTAGAATTCTGTATATTACCAGGTTTATTATGTGACTTAAGGTCCCTTTAATTTTAATACATTTTATCTTAAATTATTGGGTCCTACTTAACTAAATATGTATAATTTAGATAAGTGACTCACGATCTTATAAATTTAAAGATTGAGTTAGGAATAATATATAAGAAATACTTTGACAGAGAGTTGCCACCTAACAGATCTAGGAGTCACAGAATCTACCAAATTTCAATTAAGTTAGTTTGTTAAATGACTCAAGATCAACTTAACTGGAATAGGATCCTAACCTATTAGAAAATTATTTGAAAATTTCTCGATTTAATAGTGATGGCTATTGTTTTGAATAAAATTGTGGGAGTAACTAAATATTTATTAAATTTCTTTTTATTTGGTTTTGTGATATAAACTAATACTTGGTCTTTTGTGTATTTTTAGTTATTAGATAACATGAGTAGCAATTTGTCTCTAAGGAGTATCATAAATGATAATATGCTTATTGGATATAATTTTTTGGACTGGTTTCATTTCTAAAAAATTGTTCTCATGCAAGAACTAAAGCTATACGTTTTTCACACTACTATTCCATTACAACCTAGTTTAGATGTAACTGATGAAATTTGGGATAGATATCTTGTCATACTGATGTTATTGACCAAGCTACATATGAAATGTTGGCTAGTAAATCTCTTAAGCTTCATTGGCAACATGAGAAAATATATGCCCTTACTATAATTTTGCATCTTTAGGAGTTATTTAATACAAAGTAAGCTGAAAGGACATCAAATTTCCAAATAATTATATCAATGTAAGATGGAAAAAAGATCTTTAGTAGAGCTATATGTACTAAAAATGATTGAGTATATTTAAAAAATTAGGCCAATTAGGTGAAATTAAGCATTGATATATTGATTCAATCTCTTAGTTCAAGCTTTTCATAATCCTTTATGAACTTTTATATAAACTAAAAGAATGTGTCATTTCCTAAAATGTTGAATATGCTCAAAATTAAAGAGGGACTTAAGAAGGAAAAAAATTCTATTTTTATTGTGGATTCTTGCAAGAGAGAGAAAAGGGACTCTAAAAAGCATAATAACAAGAAATAGAAGGCTTATGCTAAACTAGCAAAGACAAAAGTGGTGTCATGAAGAACATTGATAACGGAATGTGTCTTCACTATGGAGTTGACGGACACTACAAGAGGAAATATAAAGCTTATCTTGCTAGCCTAAAAGACAATAAGTGTAGCGCCCCCTTACCATAGGGTATGTACCGGGACGCCCGTAGGTCATTCTAATACATATCCTACGATAAGGGAGAAATGTAAAACACACATAAATCACTCCAGTTTAATTTTTCACACACATATAACACATTTTTCACAATAAACACATATGCCGAGAAATGTCATGAATGCATGTACAGTAATGTGCATGTGCAAATATTCCCATTCATATAAGTATAGAGGCCATAAGATGCATGTGCATGCCGAGATACATTTAAACATTCCTAACCCGTCCCAAATGACCAAATTACCCTTCCCATCTATGATGGGATGTTACAATAAGTTTAAGGAAACTATTTTTTATATATATGACTGAGATCAATCTTTCTACTTTTGTTCCACATTTTTATGGTATTAAATATTAGGTATGGTTCTCATATTTGTAATAATATATAGATGTTACCGAGGAGAAGATAAATGAGGAAAGGTGAAGTAGACCTTTGACTCAGCAATAAAGTAATGGTTATTGCAATAACTATGGGAACAAAAAGTTTAGCTTTCCTTTATAGCCTTGAACTACATAGTTTTTATCATGTTCCAATCATTACTATAAATATTATTTCCATTTCTTTTTTAGATTTGAATGGATTTGAATTTATTATTAAGAATAAGAGTTGTTCTTTTTATAAAGACAATGTTTGTGATATATCTGGATTATTTATAAATAACTTGTATTAATTAAATCTTAAAAGGATAATCCTTAACATAAATAGCAGGACAAAAAGGAGAAAGTTAAATGATCAAAATTTATCTTATTATAGCATTACAGGGTAGGTTAACTAAGACGATAAACATATATAAAGAAAGATATTTGGATCCTTTTGGTTATGAATCATAAGAAACTTGTGAATCATGTTTGTTGAAAAAAATAACTAAACTATCTTTTATTAGAAAAAGAGAGCACACCAATGAGTTTCTAGAGCTTATACATTTAGATGTATGTGACCTTATGCCAGCTTATACTAAAGGTGGCACTTATATTTCATTACATTAAGAAATGATAATTTTAAATATGCTTATATCTATTTATTGAAACAAAAGTCTAAATCATTTGAATTATGTATTTGATGAAACAAAAGTCTAAATCATTTGAAAAGTTTAAGGAATTTGGACTTAAGGTTAAAAAAAACTAGTAAAAATATTAAAACACTTAGATCTGATCAAGGTAATGAGTACATAAATCATAAGTTTCTTGGTTACTTAAAAGAGAATGGAATTCTCTTATAAAGACTCCTCCTAGAACTCTATAACAGAATAGGCTGTCTAAAAGGAGAAATTATACTCTATTAGATTTGGTTCCTTCTATAATGAGTCATGCAATCTTTCTTGTCTCCTTTTGAGGATATGCCCTTGAAACAACTATTTGCCTTTTGAATATAGCTCCATCCAAATAAATTGATAAGACTTTGTATGACATATGAAATAGTACTGCACGAAATTTGTCATACCTAAAGACTTAAGCATGTGATGCTTATGTCAATTGTGCAATATCTGCCAAGCTCTAAGCTAAATCAGATAAAGGTAAATTTGTGGGGTATTAAAAAAAGAGTGTCAAATATCAATTTTACCATCATCTTGTACAAAAAGGCGTTTTCCTCACACATGCTACATTTCTAGAAAGAGAATTTATTCTCAAGGAAAGTAGTAGGAGTGGGGTATAACTTAGAGGATTTTAAAAACCATAAATTCACACCTAGATGGAATAAGAACCTCAAGTTGATACATATAATGTACGACTAAAGGTTCAAAAACCACATTAGTCCATTCTGCTTTAGTAGATATGTTATCTCCCTCACTAGATTAGGTTGACATACTGAAAAGGGGAAAGACAATGAATTACACAAAGATAATGAGACTATTTATTTTAAGGAAGAAATGTTAAAAAACGATTCTTTAAAATGGTTTAAAGCTATGAGATTTTAGATTGAATTCATATACCCTAATCAAGTATAGACATTAGTTGATGCTTCTAATGGAATTGTACCTATTAGCTGTAAATAGGTTTTTACTAGTAGATTTGACGTAGATGGTAATATACATACATAGAAAGCAATGCTATTGGTTAAAGGTTACAAACAAAAACATAGAGTTGATTTTTATGAAACCTTTTTTTCATTAGCTATGGTTAAGTTTATAAGGATCTTATTAGCTAGAATCGCATATCACAATTATGAAATCTAACAAATGAATTTCAAAATAACATTTCTCAATGAAAATTTGCTTAAATATGTGTATATAATACAACCTAAAGGATTTGAATCAAAGAAATCTCCGAATTAAGTATACAAATTGCAAAAGTCTATTTATGGAATTAAGTAAGCATCATGAAGTGAGACCATTTGTTTTAAAGAGATTATCAAAAAGTTTTATTTTATAAAAAAATAGATAAACCATATTTCTATAAAAAGTTAGTAGGAGTGCAGTCATCTTCATAGTGTTATCTATGGATAACATATTAATGATTGGAAACAACATACGAATGCTCCAATATGTGAAGATTTAGTTGTCTAAGAACTTCTCTATAAAAAGATATAGGATAAGCAACATATATTATAGGAATAAATATCTATAAAGACAGATCAAAGAACTTGCTTGACTTATCCCAATCCTTTTACATAGACAAAGTACGAAAAAGGTTTAATATGGAGAATTCTATGATGGAATTCTTACCCGTGTCACTTCTCTCTAATAGATTATATTTCAAAAGACACAAGATGATAGGGATACGATGGATTGTGTACTCAACTTTAAGAGTTTTGAAGATGAAACTCTTTTAAGGGGGGAGAACTTGTAATGTCGGACTCTCTGGGCCTTTTGTATTGTGCTATACTTGGAGATGCTACTATATATTGATATATGCATGGTTGTATATGAGTTCAAAGATGTATTTAAATCCTTTGGCTATATATGTCAATTTAAAATGTTTTATGCCCTTACATAAACTTAGAGTTCATCGGTATGCGAAATATTAAAGATTTTTGACATGTAAGGTTCTAAGTGTGTAAAATCGAGTCCATTAGATGGATATGACCATAGTGGTTGAATTAAATGTGTTCTAATGCCTTAGAGATGATTAGACATGATTTATAGACTTATGGGACACAAAGCCTAATTGGAAAAGTTGATTTACATAAGGGCTTATTTGCAAATTGTTAAAAGTTAAAGGACTTAAATGTAATTTTTCAATTCTTAGTGGACCAATATGCAATTTTATAAAGTCAAAGGGCTTAATTATTATTCCAAAAAGTTTGAGAACCAAAATAAAAATAAAATTTTTGTTTATTCCTAAATTTTGGGCTTAACTGCAAATTTAGGAAAAGTTTGGAGGGAAAATTGGTAATTTCACATAACCTAGGGGCAACTCAAAGCGGACAATATCTGTGGGCTAGTGGTCTGGGCTATTACAAATGGTATTAGAGCTAGTTCCTGACCCGATGTGCTAGCGTAGGATGCTGGGCCCTGAAGGGGCTGGGCCCTAAGGGGTGGATTGTTAGATCTTACATCGGTTGGAGAGGAGAACAAAGTACGTCTTATAAGGGTATGGATACCTCTGCCCCTCAGACGAATTTTTTCAAGGGTGGGAAGGGCAAAATCGTTAGGGGTTTGGCCCTAGGGGGAACCCAAAGCGGATAATATTTGTGGGAGGGTGGTCTGGGCTATTACACATTAAGTAGGAAGAGTTATAAACAACTAACTACCGTGGATTTTACGATTAAGGCAAAGAACATTTTAGTGTCAAAGGAATGAAAGGAAACATTTTGGATCAAGAGCATTATTTAACCAGTAGTATTATACTATGAAATTGATGACATCATTGCATAAGCAAAGGAACCAAGGTCTCATTAGCGGTCCAAATAGGTAATTAGAAAGTTTCACTTAATTGGGAAGATAGTGGAGTGAAAGACATAACATTAGAGCAAGTTCCTACCAAAGAGAATCTTGCAAATCCTCTCACAGAGTCATTTTTATCAAAAGAAACATGATCAATGTATGGTTATAGTATTAGATATGTATTTGATTAATTTTAATGCAAGTGGAAGATTGTTAGTTTATATCCTTGTAACTAATTGGTTTGTCGCAATATTATGTGTAACATTATTATTTTAATTAATAAAGGAATTCTTTGCCTTTGTGTATTTTGTTAATTACATTTTATATTTTAATCATAAAGAAAAATTATTAAAATGATTATTTTACAATTGCAATTATAATGAAATTATAATTAAGATTGATGTTTATATCTTATTCTTAAATTATTTCTGGTTATCGTTTCGATAAGAAAAAATATTGATGAATAGTAAAAAATGTAGCATACATTATATTTATTTCTTATAAAGAAAATAATTGATCTCACAAATTAAAGTTTAAAGATACTTAAATAATTATACAAGTACTTCTTAGAGTTATAAGTTCATTGAATTGATCAAATTATGAAGATCTCAAATGGAATATTACCTACATGCTTGTGAATGTCCTCATTATAATAGTTATATAATTAATCTTTAGAGTTGAAATTATAAAAGTATTTCATTTGAACATTACTATATTTTGATGCTAATTATAACTTATTCTATTTAAAGTAGCTTAGTCAATAGTACTTGGATATAGTATGAATCACACTCTAAAGTAATTAGAAAGAATGATTTAGTATTCTTGATTGATATTGATTTAAAAAAATTCTCTAGAAAAAGTGAATTCAAATTTAAAAAGATGCTTTAAAAATTAAGTATAAACTAATCACTAATTAGTAAAAAACAAACATGGTTGCATCTAAAAGAGTAGATACTAAGTCAATACTCTATATCTGGTTGGAACATTGGATAATAAAATGATTAAATTATATATCAAAACTATGCATGAACAAATTGAGTCAAATCACTTTGACATTCTTAATATTTGGGTAGTCATGACATGTTGTTAGATATTAATCTTGATTTATAACTATAAATTGAATAATCAAAAGAAGTTTTAATTTATCTAAGATTAATTATAATTTATAATCATTACCTAGATATTAGGAACCTATACGAGTCATATATAAAATAGTAGTTAAAAAGAGAAAAACAAGAAGTTTGATAAACTTTAGGAATCAAATATGAGGTATTTGGTTTTATTAAAATAAATTATAATTATAATTAAGATGTTTAAATTTAATTAGAAAAACTCTTTTATCTTTTTTTTTGAGTTAGCATTTATGCATTTTCCTCTCAAAAGTTAATTTGTGTTTTCAGACTCCATTATAAATACCATTAAAAACTAGACATGTGGAACTTGTGATTAACATTTCAACAAGAAATTTTTGCAAGAATTTAGATCTGTTTAATCACTTATTTATTAATCATATTTTCAAGTTATTTAATTAATAAGATCTAATTAAAAACTACAAAAATATTTTTTCCTTTTGAATCACGATTACTTTTCCAATAATATGTACTCATCCTGTATATATTTGACATGCATGTATTTAATCTACATGTATATGGGATACGTGTTTTAAACATGTAGGCTTGAATTTTTTTTCTTCAATTTAATGCTTTATTTTTATAATATAAGCTTAAAATTGTATTCAAGGAATGTTTTAGGTTGAAATGCATTAGAAATGAATATTTTGTATATCATTTGTACTTCCTCAAATACTCAAACTTGAAATATTTTGTTATGCCACTCTAATTATACCAAAGGATTTGAAATGCGAGGTCGTCGGAAACTATTCATGTAGATGCCTGACTAACTCAAACATGCATATCATAGGGAAATTCCAATGACGTTACTCATCATGTTTGAAACCAACTCGAATGGCTCATGTCCGTCTTTTGTAAGGATATCTAGATTGAATTAGTTGTCATCTCAAAAGGTCAAAATTGAAGAATATAAGCCGTAATAGTGCTTCATTCAATTCCTTGTTATATAGGCTAAAATGGTTTAGGGGCCTCACCTTCTATCTATAATATTCCAAAGTTGAGTCTGGTTGTCCCCTCTAAGTAGGGATGACAATTAGCTGAAACATAGACCAGCTTTGTCAATTTTTTGAAAATAATTTTTTAAAAATTAAATGTATAAAATAACATCTTTTTTTAATTAGGTTCAGACCTGAGCTATCCAAATCCAAACTTATTTGAAACCCAGCTCTTTTAAGTAAAACGACATAAACCTAGACCTGACTCATGAGTCAGCTCATTTAAAACACTTGAGCTTGGACTCATAAGTCAGCTTATTGTCACCTCTATTTCTAAGGCAGTAGCGTAATAGGCTCTGAGACTCTTTGTTGGGTTTGGGTTCCCTCTTATATGGTGAAACCCAAAAATTTGTTGAAGCCTGCTTTTCTTTTAACGCATTAGGGTTAATTTTTTGTCTTGCTATTTATCCAAAAATAATTTTTCAGCAGCTGCCAAGAGTGAGAAAAGGTAGAGAGAGTTGTTCTTTCCTTTAACCTTCATAAAAAGGACATATTTTTCACCCCGACCCGTTTTACATTTTCGGCAACTAGAAACTCGTTCATTGTTAGATCGGTATCATTTTTGGTATACAATTTGAAGACATATTGTTCTCCATTTTAAACGGTGGAGATTTGGTTTAGAGGTCTAGAGATTGAGTTTTTTTCTCCAAAAGTGGACTGGTCTCAAGGTGTTTCCAGAACTAATGAGCTTCACCATATTCTAATTTTGGTCTGTCATTCTTTGTCTGATCAGGTTGAATTTTGGTGAGCATGTTCCTTATTCATTGTTCTTTGTTTTGAAAGGTGAATATTGGATTTGGATGGCTAGAACGTTTCCAGAATTTGTTAGAACAGAAGCCTTTGTTGTGATTGCTCTCTTAGTGTAGTTCTCTACTTTGATTTTTGGTTATATGAGATTAAGCCTTTGATTTCTAGATTATTGTGGCTATTGATCTCTGAAAGAATTTGTTTATGAAAGTGGATTTCATTTACTTACACCAAGAGAGGTCCCGTGGTTTTTTATCCTTCACACCGAAGGAGTTTTTGCCACGTTAAATAATTATTGTGTTTTGTGATTGGTTTTTGATTTGCGCATTATTGGGACAACTTATGATCATTTAGTTTGCTTCCAATTTTTGCTCATTATTATTCCTAATAAATTCATTCAAGTAGGGAAAGATTTATTGATTGGTCATTGCATGTGTTATAACCGCTTCCTTCCCAACACAGTGGTATCAGAGCCTAGTTAATTTGTTAATTGGGTCTATTTTTTCCTTGTTTGAATCATGGAGGAAAATATGAGTAAAATGATTTGTTTGGATGGCATAAACTATCACACTTGGAAAGGAAAGATGAAAGATCTTCTATTTTTAAAGAAGTTGCATTTGCCTACATTTGCTACTAATAAGCCTGAGTCTAAGTTTGATGAAGATTGGGAGTTTGAGCATCATCAAGTATGTGGCATTATTAGACAATGGGTTGAGGATATTGCAATGAATCATATTGTCAATGATACACATGCCAAGACTTTGTGGGAGAAGCTTGAATATTTGCATGCTTCTAAAACTGACAACAAGTTATTCTTGCTTAAACAAGCCATACGCTTGTAGTACAAAGAAGGTAGCTCAGTTCTTGACGATATGAATGAATTTCAGGGTATCTTTGATCTGTTGTCCAGTATGGGTGTGAAATTTGATGAGGACATTGTGGGACTTTGGTTGTTGAATACACTCCCTGATTCTTGGGAGAAATTTAAAGTATCTTTGAAAAATTTTGGTCCTGATGGTATTGTAACCATGCAGTATGTGAAGAGTGGTGTTCTGAATGAGGAAGTGAGAAGGAGAACTCAGGGGACTTCCACATCACAGTTAGATATTTTGGTTACAGAAAGCAGGGGGAGAAGTAAAAGAAAAAGTCAAGATCGTAGTAATAGAGGTAAAGCAGGAGTAAATCAAAGTCGAGGTATAAGAACCTTAAATACAATTATTGTGGTAAACTGAGGCACATCAAGAAGTACTATTTTAAGTGGAAGAGGGAGAACAAGGGTGACAAAGGCAAGCAAGAAAAGAAGGGAAATGATGATAAGAATGATCAGGTTGTTGTTGCTACTTCAGTTGATTTAGCAGTTGTTCATGATGGAGATATGATTAGTGTTGCTAGCAATAATATTCTTTGGGTACTTGATAGTGGTGCTACACCATGTTGCTTCAACGAGAGAACACTTCATATAATATACTCCTAGTGATTCTAGAATTTTACAGATGGGTAATGAAACTATATCCAAGTAGTGGGCATTGGCACTGTGACTGTGGAGACCAACCATGAAATGAAGTTGGTGCTTAAGAATGTTAAACATGCACTAGATGTAAGGTTGAATTTGATCTCTTGTGAAAATTTGTTTCATGATGGATATGGTACAAATTTGTTTGAGCATGGCAAGCTTCGTAAAGGGTCCTTGGTTGTGGCTAGAGGGTTTAGAGCTTCAAGCTTGTATTGGTTACAAACTACAATCCCTACAAATCTTGTGAATGCAATGGAGAGTGATGGCTCTTCAGATTTATGGCATAAGAGGTTAAGTCACATCAGTGAAATGGGGCTAAATATTCTAGTTGAGAAGAATTTTCTTTTTGGTTTGAAAGGTGGAGGGTTAGACACTTGTGTTCATTGCTTGGTTGGAAAAGATAAAATGGTGTCCTTTAAGCATCATCCTCCTTCTAGTAAGGGGGCGTTGCTTGAGTTGCTACAATCAGATGTGTGTGGTCCTTTGATGGAAAAGTCATTTAGTGGTGCACAATATTTTTTGACTTTTACTAATGACGACTCAAGGAAGCTTTGGGTTCGGGTTTTGAAGACAAAAGATCAAGTACTTGGTGCATTTAAAGAATTTCATGCTTATGCTGAGAGAGAAATAGGCAAGAAGTTGAAATGTGTTCGCATTGATAATAGAGGAGAATACTGTGGGTGTTTTGATTCATATTATAGAGAGCATGGTATTAGACACCAGAAGACACCTCCTAAGACTCCGCGGCTCAATGGCTTGGCAGAAAGGATGAATAGAACTGTGGTGGAGAGAGTTAGAAGTGTACTTTGAGATGCCAAACTACCTAATTCTTTTTAGGGTGAGACATTGTATGCAATTACATATGTTATTAATCTAACTCCTACTATTGCTTTGCATAATGATGTTCTTAATAGATTCTGGTATGGTAGAAAGCCTTCCTATGATCATTTGCGGGTATTTAGGTGTAAATGTTTTGTTCTTGTTCCTAAAGATGATAAATCCAAGCTAGATTTCAAGATGAGACAGTGTATCTTAATTGGCTATGGTTAAGATGAGTTTGGCTAACGGTGTTATGACCCTGTTGAGAAGAAACTTGTCAGAAGTTGTGATGTAGTCTTTGTAGAAGATCAGACTATTGAAGATATTGGCAAAGTGGAGAGATTAAAGATTCAAGGTTTGGTTGATTTAGATCTATTTCCTTCAACTCATACACCTGATGCAGTTGATGTTGAAAATTAATTTGATCTTCAGGATAATACTCAAGACACAGATGAGGTTGATATTCCTGTAAATGATGCAGCTGATGATCAATATGAGGTACTTAGTGAGGAACAAGAATTTCCACTCAGGAGGTCTACTAGAGATCACATACCATCTATTAGGTATTCATCTAGTGAGTATGTGTTGTTCACAGATGCAGAGGAGCTTGAATGCTATCAAGAAGCTATTAAGAGTGAGGAAAAGGTGAAATAGGTTGTAGCTATGAAAGATGAAATACAATCCTTTTATGATAATGAGACATTTGGACTAGTCAAGCTTCACAAAGATAGAAAAGCCTTGAAGGATAGCAGGATCTATAGGGTGAAGTAAGAAGAGAATTCATCATCTCCACGGTATAAAGCCAGATTAATTGTTAAGGGCTTCAAACAGAAAAAAGGGATTGATTTTGAGGAGATTTTCTCACCAGTGGTCAAAATTTCTTCAATTTGAGTTATTTTGGGGTTTTACTGCTACTTTTGATCTAGAGATTGAGTAGATGGATGTAAAAATTGCTTTCCTCCATGGTGACTTAGAAGAGGGGATTTATATGGAGCAGCCTGAAGGTTTTGTGGTGAAGGGAAAAGAAATTTATGTTTGCAAATTGAAGAACTTGTATGTTTTGAAACAAGCACCAAGGCAATGGTATTAGAAGTTTGAGTCTTTTATGGTCCAGCAAGGCTACAAGAAGACTACTTCTGATCATTGTGTTTTTGTGCAAAAATTCTCTGAAAATGATTTCATCATTTTATTGTTATATGTTGATGACATGCTTATTGTAGGTCCTAACTCTTCCAAAATTGTGAATTTGAAGAAAGCATTGAGCAAGTCCTTTGCTATGAAGGATTTGGGGCCAGCAAAGCAGATTCTTGGCACATAAGTCATTCGTGGTGGAAAGTGCAAGAAGTTATGGCTTTCACAGGAGAAGTACATTGAGAAGGCAATACATTAGTTCAATATGGCTATGGCTAAGGCTGTATGGACAACTCTTCCTCCATCTCTTAGATTGAGTTTGAAGCAGTCTCCGTCCAGTGAGAAAGATAAAGAATACATGCAAAAGGTTCCTTATGCATCTGTAGTAGGAGGTTTGATGTATGCTATAACACTGGACTTTCTGAGCCCTTTTGTGTTGTTCTCTATTTGGAGATACTATTGTATATTGATATATACATGGTTGTATATGAGTTCAAAGATGTATTTGAATCCTTTTGGTACATATGTAAATGATTTATAATGTTATATGCCCTTACATAAACTTGGAATTCATCAGTAATGTGGAATCTTGGATATTTCTAACATATGAGCTTTTAAGTGGATAAAACCGAGTCCATTGGATGGATATGACCATGGTCGTTGAATTAAATGTGTTCTAATTCCTTAGGGCTGATTAGACGTTATTTATAGACTTATTGGACACTTAGAAAGCTATATTGGAAAAGTTGATGTATATAAGGCCTTATTTGCAAATTGTCAAAAGTTAAAGGACTTAATTGTAATTTTTCAATTCTTGGAGGACGGTTTCTTAATTTTATAAAGTTAAGGGTCTTATTTATAATTTCAAAAGTTCAGGGACCAAAATGAAAATAAAAGTTTTGGTGATTCCCAAATTTTGGGCTTAATTGTAAATTTACGAAAGTTTGGAAGGTATAACGGTAATTTCACATAACAAAGGGCAATAAGGTAAATTCACCATGTTTGGTCAAAGAAGAGTCAAATTTCTAGACTCTTCTTAGGTGTGGCCGTGCACTCCATTTTAAA
>JANIJH010564154.1:0-13876 GCA_024520975.1 Erythroxylum areolatum
CAGAGGTAATTGAGTAGCCAATAAAAGATTCACTACTCTTGATAGAATTAGATGATACCCACAACTTCTTGTCAGGGTCATTACTTGGGAGTTTCTGGCTATAGCAGATATATGTCATAAAGAGAGTCTTCAATGATACATAGAGTAATGAGATCCTTAAGATAATAACTAATATCACTTGGACTAGATATGACGTAGTCAATCTAGTGAGATTTGACCCTTTAACCATACTCTAAACCAAGTGGGGTATAGATGGTGAAAGGACGAATTGCATGCCAACATTGTGTATAATCATAGTCAAACCACTAACTTTTCCATTAATTGGGGGTCATGAAGTGATGCTAGATACATCTCTTGACTTATTTGAATTAAGTGTTAATTCAAGTGGCCAACATAACCGGGAACCTAATGGGTCACACATATAGGAGATTCGAAGGATAAGTAAAATGGTCTTAAATGGTGATTCAAGATATGAGAGAGTGTTTTGGGATTGTATCACGATGAGATCGTGATAGAAAACGTTACATGGAATAGATTAGAAACAAGTGTTGTTGGCTTCTAATTTGGTCATTTAACTTCCCAAAACTTTCATTGATACATGTTATTCATGGTCATTAACTTCCATTAATGCATATTATTCATAACCATTAACTTCCCATAACTCTCTATCAGTAATGGGGGTTATGGAAGGCCAAATGGTGCAAAAAATATAGATGATTTTCGTACATCTTGTGTAAGACATAAGTTAGAAAGAAAGGTTCTTTCTCTCTCACACACACACTCTTTTTCTCTCTAACTTTCACAAGAGTTTTTGTCTTTGCTAGCACAAAGAAAGAATTCTCTAGCCATCTCTTAGGGAGGTTTCATCCTTCTATCTTCGTGTAGAATCTAATTAAAGACAATCTATGTTGATCATTGTGGTTTACGACAACCCAATGTAGAGAAGATTAAAGAACAAAGGAGATCGTCAGAAAGGTATGTAATCATCTTACATTTCATGTTTTTATTTTTGTTTTCTATATCTATATACATGAGTAGATCTAGTTTTGGAGGTTCTGTTTTATATTTCACTTTGTATATTTGATATATATTATGTATGAGATGCATGTTTGGAACCTTACAATACCTATAGTCTCCTTAAGAATAAAAGTCAAAAATTGTTTAAAATTTATTTTAGTTTTTTCATTCTCTATTTTATCCATTTATAATAACCAAACAAGTAAAATTTAGGAAATAAAAGCTACATTTCTATAGAAGAAGAGGGGTGGTATCATTCTTAGAGGAGAAAAAAGGGAGAGATTTTATAATGGGAGAGAGAGAGAGAGAGAGAGGAAAGAAGAAGAATAATAAACTAGAAAAGGGGGATGAAATTATCACATTCATGTCTGAAGAAAACCTACAAATTTTTAAGGAAGTGAAAGAAGAAATAGGAAGATGCTTAGAGGAAGAAGAAGAATTGTTTTGTAACAAGAAGTGAGTGGGATTGCATCCCTTCTTAATCCTTTCTTTAAATGAATTTTTGTGTGATAATTTCGAGTAAAATTTTGTTAGAAGTACTAATCTTTCATTATTGTTCCATTTGGGTCATGTGTGAGAAAAATTGATTGTTGAGTAGAAGAGCAGGTAAATGATTATTTTTATAGGCGATTGAATTGTTAAGTTATTATGGCCTAGGAAATTCAAGAAATTAATTAGAATTTTATTAAGTGGGAGTTTAGTTTTGTAAATGTGATTTATTAAATGGGAGCATAATGAGTGATCAAATATTCTTAATGTCTCATGGTGTTATTGTTGGAAAATAATTAGACTATATATCTTTTATAATTGAGAAATGTGTGTAGGGAAAGTGTAGGAAATTACCTTTCTAAAGGAGTTTAAGAAAGAGGATAAATAGGGAGCCAAAGGTGAGAATGCATATTATTAATTAAGTGAAAATGTTTATTTTATAAGTGAATAAATTATAACCATATGCTGAAAATGGGTGGTGTAGGAAGTATGTAAATTTTTAGGGAGTATTTGAAGTTTTAATGATGTTACAAAGAGATGGTACATTGATTTTTAGGATGTGTTGAATATTTTGCTGATATATGTAATGACTTAAGTGGTTATTGGAAATGGGTCATTTAGTGGAATTGGACTTGTTTGTTAAAAATGGGTTTGATGTTAGAATTTAGTGTTTCATGAAAGTTTTGGTTGTTAATTAATTGGGTAGCTTAAGAGAAATTGATGAAAGACATAAGTGTGAGGACTTAGGAAAGTTAGGGGGAGTTTTTAAACATAGACCTAGGTGAGGTAACATAAGCAAATTTCCTTATATTATACCTAAGTCGGGTGGCTTAGGCAATAGACTTAGGTGAGGTATGAAACAAACTTAAACAAGAGAAATAGCATGTATGATGAGAATGAAATAATTGTGTGATTCTTAGCTATTGTAGTGATGAATGTTCCAAGTATATGAGGGTTGTTTGTTGTTGATGTGAAATGTGAATGATGAGCTTGTGCCTTAATGAATGAAATGAAGTTTGAATCATGAATGGATGTTACTTACACCTTGATGTGAAATTTAACTATTACACTTATGCCATGATGTGTGTGGTGCTTATGTTGGAGTGTTGTAGATACCTTATTAGGCATGGTTGTATACGAACCTAGGTAGTGAACTTACTACTTACTTTCATAAGCCAAATTAGTTTTAGAAGTGAAAATGAATTTCAAATGCATGAACAATCATAGGTAAAAATGTTTTCCTTCACTAAATGTAATGCTCACATTTTCCTTTTTCTCTCCTCCCCAACCCCCAAGATAAAGGAAAGGAAGTTATCAAGCCTACTAGTTAACAAAAGCATCATCAATGAAGGAGAAGCTTACTAGAGATCAATTGTGTTACATGTCCTTATTTTTGTTCTCCTTGTCTGAGTACTTTATGACTTTGTTATCAATGTATTTTGAAGGTTTAGATGGTTTATTTATGTAATCTAGATTATTATCATATTACTAATTTATAGGTTACTGAGTATGACTTAGGATGTTAATAGTGAATATGAACTAGATTTCCTTGAGAAATGCTTGATGACGAATGAATTATGCATATTTGAATTTACAATCTCTAGTTGAATGAAAGGTGAATTAGTAACTAGTTAGTAAACCTGTTTTGAATTTATAAGCTATTAGGGTTAGCTTGGTTCCCAATTTTGGGTTAGAATTACATAATTTATCATGGGCCTTATTTAGGTGGGGCATGATCTTTTGGTATTAAAGCGTAACTTTAGTAGAATTTCTTAAATTGAATACTGATTATGGGATTGTTATGTTTATAGGACACCTCCAAAGAGAAGAGTCAATTGGCCGCTCAGGTTGAGAGGGGATTAGTGAAGTTAATCGATGTTATTGGTGACCTAGATATAGGGAGTGAGCACTATAAGGCCTGAGCTGAGGATACTTGTGTTAGTGTTGAGCATAGGGAGTCATAAGTCCACTAACCCCTTTGATGTAGCTAATCTTACACATAGACCCCAAACATTTGTAAAAACTCTCATAGCAGCTTTGAATGCCTGGTCTTTTTAACATAAGATGGGGCCATTATTGAGCACCCTAAGAAGTGTGATGCTTGTGACTTCCATAGATCAGTTGACCTAGGAGAGGCAAATCAATGATCCAAGGCCACTGAGAAGCCTTTTACCATATTATAGCTGACATATGCTTAAAAGGCATCTAATTTGATGGCATACTATATGGAGCAGTAGATGCATGGTTATCTAGGATGAGGGCTTTACATAAAGGAGTAGTGATATCAAATATGATAACATAACTAAGTCGTGTTAATTCTAAGGGTGTAAGAGGGTACTTAACTTTACCAAGAAGGTTGAAAGGTATATAAACATGTAATGTTTATTATACAATACCTCGAACTTTGCCTAATTTAGGTCTTAGAGCAATGACTGGATTAGACATATAGAAAGATGGCTCAAAATGGCTAAAAAAAGCTCATTAATGCATTTGTCTTCAATAAGTGATGAGGTGATGACAAATGGAAAGAACATATAAGTAGCAACCTTAAAAAGTGGAAACATTACCTTACAAAGTAGGAGCATTTCTTCAAGTAGTAAGAAAGTGGGTTGAATGACATGGAAATGGATAGGCATCTTCCAAACACTTGTCCTATGTGCAAAAGTGGAGTTAGTAGCCTAAAGTGGATAACTCTAGAAAGTGGATAGTTTTAGCTTACTCATTCCCTAAGTTTTTATAAACTTATATTAAGGCATCCTTTTTTAGTTTATTTTTTAGAAACATTTACATTCAATCATCTGTAAGAGAGTTAAGAAGTTCAAGAGAAAGTCTGTGAGAGCTTTGATTTGAGAGTTCTTTTGAATGGCTCTCTTATAGAGTTCTTCAAGTCAGAAGAAACTCAAGTTCCTTTATATTATATCTTTGAGATTTGATTAATAAAAGTTTGGTTTTGCCATAACTCTCTTATTTCCCCTTTTGATTATTTGGGAAAAACAATTGTGATGTGATAGTAGAGTGAAACACTTAAATGGGAATGATGTTAGGCATCCAAAAACAAACATAATTGTTAGTTGACAAACATGAAAATTAGGTTAAGTTGAGCTTTATGACTTAAGTTTGACTGTCAATCGATGATCTTGACAAATTCATTCCAATTTTATTGCACCTAAAAAGTCCCTATAAGATAGCCATGGTGGTAAACTTGTGGAGTCTAAAGAATAGACTATGATGAAGGAAATTTCCAAGATGAGCCAAGGTATTGTGGTACAATTCTTGAGGCCTAATAGAGCTTTTAAGTGTATTATTTGTGGTAGTGCAATAAGTGTGTGGAGACATGACACTTAAGAAAAGATTGCCTTAAGATTCGTGAGGTAAGATGGAGTGCTTGAGGAGTGGTATGTTATGAGTGTATAGAGGCTAAGCATATTAAAATAGTGTGTCCTAAGAGGGCTCGAGTGGGAGGAGACCAAGGGAAATTGAATGTTGTGAGTTATGGTGCTGAGAGAGGGACCATTAGAGGTGTTATTGTTGTGAGAATTAAAGATGTTGCTCTATATAATTCGTCTATTACAGGAGCTTTGGTTGACGAAACACCTATTCAGCCTATGGAATTTTTCATGACTCATTAGGAGGCTATAGCTTCATCAGACGTGATCACTAGCATGGTTCACAATTTTGGGTAACTTGCTAATGCATTGATTGATTCAAGTGCAATCCATTCATTTATTGCCTGTGATTTTGTTTCAAATATTGATTATAATATGGATAATTTGCTTGATGCGTTAGCTGTTGATTTTCCTATAGGGGAAAGGGTTGAGGGTAACAAAGTATTAAAGGTTGTGTGGTAAGGATTAAGGAATGTGAGTTGAGGGTAAACCTAATACCTTTACCCATGCAGACCTTCAGTGGAGTTACATATACTGAAGATGATTGACTATATTGAAAAATTAGGCCAATTAATTTTTGTCATGGACTATAAGTTAAGGTATGATTTGGTGCTTCAATCTTTTACTATGAGCTTTTCATAATTCATTATGAACTTCCACATAAAACAAAAGGATGTGTCATTGCTTGAACTACTAACATATACTCAAGATTGTAGAGTACTAACATATACTCAAGATTGTAGAGGGATCTTTAAAAAGGAACTTATTTATGTTCTTATTGTGGATTCTTTTAAGATTAAAAAAAAGGCTATAAGAAGAATAAGATCAATAGATAAAAGGCTTCTGCTAAAATAGCAAAGCTAAAAGGTGGTGTCAAAAAGAATAACAATGATAAGAAGAAATACATATTTTCTATTTCACATTAATATATATTGGAAGAAGAAATACATAGCTTATCTTACTAACTTGGTGGTAAGAAGTTTAAGATAACTCCATCTTTAAGATATGTTTATGATTAAGACCTATATTTTTAATTCTATTCCATATTATTGGGTATTAGATGATGGATGTAGTTCTTATATTTGTAACAATATGAAGATGTTAATAAGTAGATGGTTAAGGAGAGGCAAAGTGGATTTGCAAGTTCACTATGGAATAAGAGTTATTACATTAGAAATAAAAACTTATAGTTTAGGTTTACCTTTTAGAATTGTACTGGAACTATATAATTGTTACTATGTTCCATTCATTATAAGAAAATTAT
The DNA here is from genome assembly GCA_024520975.1 of Erythroxylum areolatum. NCBI lineage: Eukaryota > Viridiplantae > Streptophyta > Magnoliopsida > Malpighiales > Erythroxylaceae > Erythroxylum > Erythroxylum areolatum. Next base: position 6,157 of record JANIJH010564154.1, read on the forward strand.
CTCCATTTCTTATGTAAGATTAAATGAATTTGTATTTATTATTAACAATAATTTTTTTAATAAAAGTGATGTTTATCCTAGAGCTAGATTACTTACAAATAGTTTGTATATTTTTGGTCTTAAAAGGTTAATCTTTTACATAAATAGTAAGAAAGACAATTAAGTGAATAAAATAAAGCTTATTTGTGACATTATAAGTTAGGTCATATAAATAGAACTATAATCACGAAGTTACATAAAAAAAATATTTTTTTGATCTTCTATATTATGAATCTTATTAAACTTGTGAATCTTGTTTATTAGGTAAGATGATCAAACTACCCTTTATTGGAAAGGAAGTGTGTGCCAGCAAGTTACTAGAGCTTATACATTAAATATGGACTATATTGACACAAACTAGAGGTAGGTATTTATATTTCATTATATTCACAAATAATCATTAGATGGTTTTGCTTATTTAATGAAACAAAATTCTGAATCATTTAAAAAGTTTAAAAAATTTATACTTAAGGTTAAGAAACAAACTGATAAGAGTATTAAGCAACTTAAATCTAATGAGTTAGTGAATACTGAGACCATGAGTTTCTTAATTACTTAAATGTGATTGAGATTCTCTCATAATGGACTCCACCTAGGACTTTATAACATAATAAAGTGTTTGAGAGGAGAAATCATACTTTATTATATATGATACATTTCATGATGAGCCATATATTTCTTCCTATCAACTTTGGGGATATGTCCTTAAAACAACTACTTACCTTCTTAATAGAGTCCTATATAAATTAGTTGACAATACTTCATATGAGATGGGGAATGGTAGTAAACCAGACTTGTTATAGCTAAAGATTTGGGGATGTGATTCTTATATGAAGCATGGAACATTTGAAATTTCAAGCTAAATAAGATAACTGCAAATTTATGGAGTATCTGAAAGAGAGTATCAGATATCAATTTTGCCATCTTTTGAGCAAGAGGTTTTTAGCTCAAATGCTACATTCTTAAAAGAATATTCATATAAAGGGTAATGAGAGTTTCTCAACGAAAATAGTGAGAATGAAATAGAATTTAAGATCGATTCAAGATCATGGGATCCTTTTCTATCAGATAAGTTCCTAAAATGGAAAATACAAATAAAGAAAAAAAGTTCAAATATAACAATTTCACATCTAGCTAGAATAGGAATCTCAAGTTAACGTACAACCGAAGGTTCAAGATACACATTTCTGGAACATATTAGTAGCATACATCATTTTTCCACTAGGTTAGATTTATATATTAAAAAAAGGAAAGGCAATATATCAGGAATGGATGATAGGCCTACTATTTTTAGAAAGCAATATCTGACATTGATCCTTTAAAATGATATAAAGTTGTAAGATCTAAAATAGAATCTATATACATTAACGAAGTACGAAATTTGGTGTATGCTCCTGATGGTATTATACCTATTAGATGAAAGTGAATTTTTAAGAGAGTTAACTTATATGGATGATAATATACACATATATAAAGTAAGACTAATGGTTAAAGGTTATAGAGAAAAAATAAATAGATGATTTTGGTGAAAACATTTCACTAATAGTTATACTTAAGTTGATAAGGATCTCAATAGCTATGGTTGCATATCATGATTATTAAATATGGAAAATAGATGGCAAAATAACATTTCTAAATAGAAATTTCATCGAGGATGTGCATCTAACACAACTTGAAAGTTTTAAATATAAGAAGTTTCCTAATCAAGTATCTAAGTTGCAAGTATCTACTTATGGACTTAAGTGTCAAAGAGTTGGATCATTCATTTTGATAAGACAAACAAGAAGTTTAATTTTACCAAAAAAAAGGATAAACTATAAACTACAAGAAGATCAATATAAATGCAGTTGTCTTCCTAGTAATATATGTGGATGACATATTGCTAATTAAAAACAACAGATCAATGCCTTAATAAGTAAAAATTTAGTTATCCAAGAACTTCTACATAAACCATATGGGAAAAATAATATATATTCTAGGCATAAAAATATATGGATTAAAAAGGTTGCTTGGCTTATCCCATTCACATACATATACAAAGTAATCAAGATGTTTAATATAAAGAATTCTAAGAATTGATTATTAAATATGTTACGTGGGATTTCTTTCTCACAAATTATGTGTCTAAAGACAAAGGAAGAGAGAGGTAAAAAAAGAATTATATTCCATATGCATTGAATATTGGATCAATTATGCATGTGATGATATCTACTAAACCAGATATTTCTTATACTTTGAACATATGTCTATAGAGGAGTTGAACTAAGAGTTTATGAATATTCAAATGCAAATTTTTGGCCAAATTCGGATAATAGTATATTATAATCATAGTACATCTTCATTATGAATGGTGATGTAATAAGTTTAAAAAGTTCCAAAACACCAACCATTATTGATTCTTTGACTAAGGTAGAGAACATTTTAGTTTCAAAGGACACAAATGAAATTGTTTAAATCAAAAAATTCATCATTGAACTTAGAGTAATTCCCATTGCTATTAAGACAATATTATTATATTGTGACAACAAAGATGCTATTACACAAGTAAAAGAACTAGGTTTCATCAATAGTCCAAATATGTACTTAGAAATTTTCATTTGATTAGGGAGATAGTGGAGCAAAAAAAATTATATTATAGTGAATTGCTACTGAAAAGAATCCTACAAATCCTCTTGTTAAGTCAGTATCTCAAAAAGACATGATCAACATATAAATGGATATAATATTAGATATATAGGCAATTATATTTAATGCAAGAGCAAGATTATTACTTTATACCTTTACAACCACTCTTTATCTTTGTGTATTTTTTAATTATATTTAATGCTTAATATTAAATATAAAATCCCTAAAATAAATACTGTATAATTAAAATTATGATGAGATCATAATTATGAAATTCAATTTACGTTTATTATTATTCTTAAATTGTTTCTAATTGAATTTTATCAAGATGGAATAATGATAGAATAATAAAACTGGCACATGCTTTATTTCTTTCTTATAAAAAATATAATTGATCTTATAAATTAAAATATGAAAATACTTCAACAGACATATGAGAGTTTATTAGAGAATGAGTTCACTGAACTAACTCGCCTACGAAAATTCTAAATAAATACTTACTCATATATTTTTAGATTTTTTGTTATGATGGTTGTATAATTAATCCTTAAATTTGAAATTACCTAAATATCTTACGTAAGAATAATTATTTTTAATGTTACTTATAATCTATTCTATTTAGAATAATTCAATTGATGATTAATAGTAGTGGAACATGCTACTTATATTATTTTAATTACTTACATGTTTATATATAAACTATGAATTTAGCAAATTAAAAATAAAAAATACATTAATATTTTATTGATTGTATCCAATGGTTAAAAATTGAATTTGTTTAACCAGATTTAATTGTAAGAATTTTGAATCATTCAACTTATCGATTTGGTTTACCTTAACAAACTTTATTATTAAAAATAAGTTGATTTATTAATTAATTGACTAATTTTATTAAACTAACAAGTTTTTATAAACCAAAACAAATGAGTTAGTTTTCATTTGACAATTTCCTTTTTTAATTAAACTATGATCTCTTCGATAGTCAAAAACAATATCTATTTTCAATTATATTTTAAGTTTTTCAATTTTATTCAATCTGAATAATGATCTAACGATTATCTAATATTAATTGAATCTTTAAATTTTAAATTTCTTATTTTAAATAATTTCTAGTCCAAATTTTAAAGATTAATATAACTAATATTATAAAATAAGACGAATTATAGATGGCGTTCCATTTTGTATATAAGGAGAGAATTATTCTGTCTCCAGAATTGATTAGTAGAACAAGAGGTACTGTTACAATTTTATTTACGAGGGATTTACGTAATTTGGAATGCATTCTTATTTCTTTCTTTATCTGCGTTGCTCTTTTGAAAAGAAGAAACAATCGCGTAAACATCACTTACTATGAAAACATAAATTTTTGAGGCACTACAGCCTTCCTTATCATTTCGTGAAGAACAATATCCATAATTTCTCGGCTCATTTAAATTCGGAGTCGTCTTTTTCATTTAACAACTCTGCAACAAAACGTCACCGTTTATCCTGTCTCTTTATCCTGTGGTGCGCTTGTGGTCTTCTTGTGTCCGTTATGATGAACCAGTTGCGTTCTCTTCTTTCTTTACTGTCTTTTCGTTCGTTCGGCCCATCGGTCTCCACCCTTTAACGCATCTTTTCTTTGTCGTTTATCCTCTCAACATATGCTTCATGCTGTTGTTTAAGCCGTTTTAACCCCGTTTTTGCGATGGTGCCTTCGTTTTATTTAGTTCATAATTTTCTTAAATCTTTTTTATTCTAATTATGCTTCTAAATTGACCAAAACCATAGGAAATATGAATAATGTTTAAAAATTAATTACTCTTTTATCACAAAATAATGTTACAACTTGTTTAGAATCAGGTGAATTGAATTCAATTCATCTGATTGGAATAGAAAAATATGCATGAATTGAATTTATAGGAGGAATTGAAATCCATTCTCTTTATTAATTCAATTCAGCTAATAATTCACGTGATTTCAATTCCTCAACGCTGCTACTCTTTCTTTTTAACGTTGAAATTGGAGTCTTCTCATAATACCCACATTCAACTTCAACATAATAACCCTATCACTACAATAACTCACGGCCACTCTTCTCCCAACAGCAGACCCACGCAATGCAACACTCCTCTTCTTTGAGGTATAAAATAGCATGAAATGAATCCGGGTGGACTATGGATTAGAGTGTATAACTGAGTTTATATATGTTGATAGTTTCACCAATCAACTTTTGTTTTCTTTTTAGATGATTATGTTGTGCAAGTCCCATTTGGACAAAGATTGACAAATGAGATTGTCTATCTCGCGAGTCCTTTTTTTTTCGGTATCAAATTAAACTTTACTTTAGTCATACTAAAGTAAAGTTTTTTAGTCATACTAAAATTTGATATTGCCTTATAGTTATCAACACAAAAGAATTACTCTTCGTTCATGCATTTTTAAACTTCCAAATTATAACAATTTTTTATTATCTTCATAGCTTGGTCTAGCCTAATGTCATTTGCAATCAATATTTTCTTTTCATTTTAATAATAAAATTGATGTTTATAAATTACTCTATGTAAGTGTGAATATTTATTATTTAATAAAATTATTTTTAGTTAAGGGTAAATGTGTCATATGAAATAATTGAATTTATTTTGATTGTATTCCAAACAGTGTAATTGAATTCAATTATAATATTACCGGGTTTATTCCAAATAGTGTAAATTAAATTAAATTCAATCTCATTAATATAATTAAATCCAATTCATTAATGAATTTAATTCAAAGGTTTCCAAACAACCCGTTAATCATAAGATAAATGAACTATGACGAAACTTAAAATACTACAAAAAAAATACAATTTTTTTATTTTATAAAAAATAATTAAGAAAAATAATATAAAAAGGATATATTATCAAATCGTGTCATGTAATATGAAATTACAGAAAAAAAATTTAATTTAAAAAAAGTTAAAGCTTTACCATATATCGCACTTTCAGAAATTCTATTTCATTTTGTGTTCATACTACTATAGCAATATTCCAATTGTATTTACTATATTTTCACCTAACACAAAGGATTTTCACATAATATTAGGAGTTATTAACCAAAAGCACGAGATCTCTAGTCTTCTGATTTTCTTCTTTGTTCTTATTTTTGGTAGCTCATTCAGATCTACTTTACTTTGCTTTTCATACATAAATCTTGCTTAGATCTTTTTTGCTTTTTTTAATTTGATTGTATTTATTTTGACAGATCTCTCTTAGAATCCTAATCTTAGACTGACTTACTTTACTGAGGTTGTCGTTGATTTGGGGTTTTCTTATTTTGATTTTATGCTTGTACTGTTGAGTAAATGGTTTACACTTTTTGGAACACCACCACCGACGGTGTTGTTCTCTGCCCCTCTGCATTTGTCACAATTGTCAGCTTCCTTTTTCAATAGCCGAGTTGGTCGTGCCCAACCACCTTCTGCCCAACCACCTTCTCACACTGGACACTCACCACGCTCTTCTGTTTCCACGGTGCTGATGCATGATAAATTCAAGTTTGACGTGGAATGTAGTACTTTTTCTAATGAAGTTTTGGCAGATTTTGTTATTGCTTCGATATGTTCTTATTGGAAAGTGAGAACTAACCAACACAGCCACTACATGATTTTGACCTGTGGACATTGGAATTAAAGAACAAGCCATATATTTTATTTTATTTTATCAATTGGTTATTCACAATTTATAAGAATATAGAAATCTGGGTTTGATTTACTCTGCTGCAAATATTTTGACTTCTCTATTATGGGTTTTGTCTTTTACCTGCATTATTACGAATTTTCTTTTTCTCTTCTTTCCTTTTTACTGGTTCTGTGATCGAAATGGGCTTATCTCTCTCTACTAGTACTCCTCAACTGACATAATCAACATCTAACTAGTCGTTCTTTTAGTTTCCTTGTCTACTAAGTACTTGAGTCATGCCTTTGTTACTTTAATATTATCTTGGGCTTATGGGGGTCGTAAGCTAGAAGCAGTGGCATTGTATATCGTGATGGAGATAGGTCAAGTCCTCTAGTGAGTTTCAATTATAAGAGTAATAAAGATGCTGACAGACTACGGATAGGTTCTTGGAATATTGGAACCCTTACAAGTAAATCCCTAGAATTATTAGAGATTTTAAACAAGTATAAAATTCATATAACATGCATTTAAGGGACAAAGTGGACAAGGGCTAACGCGAAAGAGATTAGTGGGTTCAAATTGTGGTACTCAGGGGGTTGAGGGCAAAAGAATGGGGTCAATATCTTAGTTGTTAAAGACCTTACAAATCATGTTGTGGAGATAAAGAGGTCAAATGATAGGATTATGATTGTTAAGATCATGGTGAGTAGTGTTGTTCTCAACATGGTGTGTACGTATGCACCTCAAGCAAGTCTGGATGAACAACAGAAATGAGAATTCTCGAAGGATTTAGATGAGGTGATCTGATAGATCCTTAATAATGACAAAGTTATTTTAGGAGGAGTTTTTAATGATCATATAGGAGCATCATCAAATGGATATCCATGGACCCATAGGGGTATTGGGTATGGTGAAAGAAATGCTAGTAGGACTGTTTTAATAGACATGGCAGTAGCATTTAAGTTAATGATTGTAACATCCTGTTCCCATACTAAGGGTTAGAATTCTAAAATTTGGTACATGTGAGATTAAGAGAGATTGAGAAAAATGCATTTCATGCTCATACATAATGTTAGCATACACATATGTGAGATTGATTATTGCACAAATTAAAATAAAATATTCATGTACTCATTTAACATTTTCGGGTATAAATGATTATTTTAATGTGAATATGATGCGAATTATGATTTTGTGTCTTAAAAATTGAGTGGGAATGTATAAGTAGTGAATTAGAATTTTTGGTGAAAATTTGAAATTTTTCTAGAATTTAAGGATATTTTGGACTAAAAAAAGCCAAGTGATAGAACAATTGATGAATAGTAATAGAAATAAGAGTCGAATGGCAATGGAAATTTTTATAAATGACTTTGGGATTTAATGACTTATGTCATTGAAAATTGGGAGACAATTGGAGT
>JANIJH010564180.1:0-13872 GCA_024520975.1 Erythroxylum areolatum
GTACATATGCTAGTGCAATAACAATCATTTATCACCATTTATAGAGTCTAATGCATGTGCAATTTAATAATATGCATGCATCCAATCCTAATCCATCCGAATTACCAATATACCCTTCACATTAGTAACGGGATGTTACAACTGCCACAAATCTGCTGCAATTGCGGACGAGTAGGGCACGGTTCCTCAATCTATCCATCTCGTCCGGAGGCCACACTCGCAACCGAGTCCTCCCTCGATAACCCACAACCGTCATCCTACTCAGAAAACAGCCGAGCCTCTTCCTTTGGCACACTCCGACATGCGGACTACGGTCCTTGGATGCAGGTGCAACAGCGGGCCCGCCGGACTCCACCCTCCACAACAGACACCCGACCCGACAGCTCTACCCATACACCATCAGCTAGCTCGCGAGGTTCGCGGTACTCCGCGCTCTTCAAAAATGAGACATTCAACTCCCCAATGGATCCCTCCTCAACGGTCAAAGGTTGCCATCATAGCGCCTCCCAAGGCTCGTCAGATCCCAACCACCGTAAGGCAAAATCCCTAAATAACTCGTCTAATCGAGACGCAAGACAGCAGAGGGGGACACGACAGTAATCATCCGGAAATAAAGAACTAACTAAGCCAACGACGTCATCTCCTCCAGTGCAGGCCCAAGAGTTGGGCCAGGCCTCGCCCTCCCAGTCCGTAGGCCTCCCAAGGCCTATCCCTCACAGACTGCAGTCCACTCCCACAGCCCAAGGAAGTCCTAGCCTAAGCCCAGCCCACGTCGCACTCTCCATTCCCTCACATGTGGAATTAGTCATCCATGATCCTTCGTTCCCTATGCCCATCTAAGTGGAATTGGGATGCGGCGCAATGGACGAAGATCCCAACGGTCCCAGCATCCCTACAACCTCGTAACCTCATAGGCAAATACACGGATCAACCCCCCCTCGATCTCCTGACCCAGACACCGATCCAAGGATCGAAGTGGATTCAGTTGTAGAATCCGACACATAGATGGAGGAAATAGGACATACACAAGCACCAATCTATTGTTCAGATTTGACTGATAATGCAGTCAACCCTACAAACGTTTAGTTTGAGTTTTCCCTCCTTCTTCAACTTTAATTTTAATGTCGAAATTTATATGAAATTGCCAAAGGGCTGGAGGACGGACTTTCAAGCCCATCATAAAGAACTATATCCCTCCTCATAAACCTCGACTGGTTGTTTTGGTCGAGCCACGAATTAGCGGAGATCGCGCGATGAAAGTTATTAGGAATCTGGGATTCGGTAACTCTTTCCAGGTAGCAGCAGAAGGCTATTCGGGAAGAATCTGGCTACTCTGGAAAGATGATGTCGTAGTCCAAATTTGGCTTGCTCATCGACAATTCGTACATGCCAGCATTGAGTGGGATCAGTTGACGTTTGAATTCACTGCTATCTATGCCAGCCCTACTTCTGCATTACAAAAATTCCTCTGGCATTATCTGCCAAGTCTTGCAAGGCTCACTAATAAACCTTGGCTGCTGGGGGGAGACTTCAATGCTAAATTGGAAAGCGCTGATAAACGCGGAGGATCATGTCTCCAACCCATTATCAATACTCATTTTCGAGACTGCGTGCACAAATCTAACCTTCAGGATCTTGGGTTTTCCGGTCCAAGGTTTACGTGGCGACGCAGACAAATTCAAGCTAGATTGGATCGCGCCTTCTGTTCTACTTTTTGGCACTCAATCTTTCCCACCACCAGAGTTACTCATTTGCCTTTCTTGAAATCAGACCATCGGCCTCTCCTTATCAATTTTCAAAACAACGACCCTCCTACTCAGTTGAGTCACCCTTTCCAATTTCAATCAGCCTGACTAACCCATAATTGCTTTGATCAAGTGGTAGTTGAGAACTAGAAACCAAACAACTCCGATTTTAGTGGTATGATCAAAATTCTATCGGACAAACTCCAACAGTGGAACAACAACGTTTTGGAAACATATTCCACCGTAAAAAACGTCTCATGGCTCGAATCGAAGGCATTCAAAAACCCCTTAAAGACACTGATTCGTCTTCCCTTCGAGAGCTCTAGGATTATCTGCGAATCGAATTTGAGCAAGTCCTGTACCAAGAAGAGTTATTCTGACGCCAGCATTCTGGAAGCCAATGGTTAGGACAGGGAGATAGGAATACAAACTATTACCACACAATCATAAGGACCAGACGTCGACAAACGAGAATCATTTCTTTAACCGACGTTAATGGCAATATGGTCTCAGACACCTCGACTATCAGAAGATTAGCACGGAATTATCTCGAGGATTTATTTCTTTCCGACAGCCATCTCCCCACAACCTGGCATATTCGTGGTCATTTCCATCCCCTTCGGCATCCAGAGAAAGCTGACATCACCCGTCAGTTAAGCCTAGACGAAGTTAACACGGCATTCTTCTCTATGGCTCCAAATAAAGCATCAGGATTTGATGGGTTAACCACATTATTCTACCAATCCCAGTGGGACACTGTTGGGCCTTCCTTAACTATATTTTTACAGCGTATCTTTCAGAACGAAGCCTGGGAGTCAGAACTCAACCGAACCATTATGGTCCTTATCCCTAAGACTCCGTCCCCCTCTTCGATATCACAGTTCAGGCCAATAGCTCTATGCTCTGTTCTTTACAAAGCCCTCACCAAGATTATAGTGAATAGGCTTAAACCGTACCTCGAAGAGCTTGTAGCTCCCACTCAGTGTAGTTTTATTCCAGGGTGCCTTATTACAGACAACATCATTATCACCCAAGAAGTCATCCACTCTATGAAAAAGAAAACTGGTCGCAAGGGGATAATGGCTATTAAAGTGGACCTGGAGAAAGCGTATTATCGGTTGTCTTGGGACTTTCTTCAAGACACTCTGATAGATGTTGGTCTTCCGGATTCGCTGATTACTCTCATCATAAAGTGCATATCAACTGTCTCTGTCCAAGTGAACTGGAATGGGGAGCTCAGTGACACCTTTACTCCCTCTAGAGGTATTCGCCAGGGGGACCCTCTTTCTCCCTTTCTATTTGTCCTATGCATAGAACGTCTTGGTCATGCGATTACTTAAGCTGTGTACCAAGGAAGCTGGCAGTCGATTAAATTGAGTAAACATGGTCTGCCCCTTTCCCATTTATTCTTTGCTGATGATCTCATCCTCTTCTCATAAGCATCCATAGATCAAGTGATTGTCATTCGGGATATTTTGAATTCTTTCTGTACGGCTTCTGGACAATGCGTTAGCCCGGCCAAATCGAAATGCTATTTCTCCAGGAATATCCATTCCTCGACATGTCAATCCTTAAGCCGCGAATTCGAACTCCACATGACGACTGACCTCGGACGTTATCTTGGCGTTCCTCTTCTACACCAACGAGTCAGCAAAAGAACATATCAGTACATACTCAATAGGGTCCAGCAACGCTTATCCAGATGGTCAGCCAGACTGCTGTCTTTCATTGGCCACCTCACTTTGACTCAATCGGTCTTAGCAGCTATCCCGAGTTACACAATGCAGACAGTACGTTTGTCTCGCAGTCTGTGCGACGAACTGGAGAAAATCATGAGACAATTTCTGTGGGGATCATCTCGCGACAAAAACAGGATCCACTTTGTCAACTGGGATGTAGTTTGTAAACCAAAGGATCTGGGGGTCTTGGCATTCGAAAAATTCGTAAGACAAACGATGCCTTCTTAGCAAAACTCGGTTGGTCATTGATCGCTAAACCTACAGCTTTATGGGTCAAAGTTCTCTCTGGTAAATATAACTTCGACGCCAACAACATCCCCATCTCTATCGAAACCACAGGGGGCTCAATGGTTAGGCGAAGCATCAAGGCAACCTGACACATTGTGTCACACGACATGAAGTGGATAATCAGAGATGGCACTCGGACGCGCTTCTTGCTCGACCCTTGGATCGCGGGAGCAGAACCGCTTATTTCCCACACCACACACCCAATCCCTGAGTCAGCTCTTAACCTCAGCGTTCACCATTTTGTGGATTCTACGAGCAATTGGAATTGGGCTGCTTTCCAATCTTGCCTCCCAACGCCGATTTGCCGTTTAATCGCCGGCACGTTTCCACCTAAGCATTACCTTGGTCAGGATAAGTTGATATGGGGAGTTTCCGACAATGGTCTCTTCACTATAGCATCAACTTATTCCATGCTTATGGCTCACGAAGACGGTTCGACACATGGGGTCTGGAAGGCCATCTAGCAGTAGTCGGGACCATAACGAATACGATCCTTCCTATAGCTACTGACACAGGATCGTTTACTCACCAACCAATAACGTATCTGAAAGCAACTTACAATCGACAGTACCTATCATCATAGCAACCTCGAAGAATCTTCTCTTCATGCTGTGAGAGACTGTCCTAAAGCTCGACAAGTGTGGGACACCGTATCGTTGGACCTCGCCAATACTGATTTCTTCACTATGCCGAATTGAGATTGGCTCCTTAAAAACCTCCAATAGCACCGGCGCGTTCTAGGTCATGATTAGGCGGTTATTTTTGGAACGACGTGTTGATTCCTCTAGACGTGGAGGAATATGTCACTCTTTGATGAACATTTCATTTGGCCTCCCTCACCTATTTTTCTCATTTTGTCTTATGCAAATCAGATCCACAAGTCTACCATGTGGCAAAAGCCGGGCTAATACAAGGTTCCGTCACCGCCAAGAGCAACTCATCGGTTGGAGTAAATCGACCTCTGATTGGGTAAAATTAAACACAGACGGCGCATGTAATCGCTCTCAGTGTTCGACTACGGCAGGTGGACTCATACGAGATAGTGACGACAATTAGATTAGAGGATTCACACAGAATCTCGGATGGTGTGCTTCGTTGTCTGCAAAACTCTGGGGAGTTTTTACAGGGCTATCGTTCACCTAGGACCTGGGCTTCCGCCAGCTAGAACTGGAAGTGGATTCTCTCGTGATGCACCATATCATCTCTTTCTCGAGCAACTGCTCCAAGCTTATCAACCCCATTGTCACAGGTATCCACGAACTGTTCACACAGAACTGGTCTGTTATTCATCGACATATATACCAAGAGAGCAACAGATGTGTTGACTAACTTACTACACATGTAGAACATTTTAATATCGATATCACATATTTTGACACTACACCTATCGGGTGCCAACATATCCTATTAGAAGATATGTCAGAATCTGTTTCTCCAGACTTGTTTTGTAACCTATTTCATCATTTTCCCTTTAATTAAAAAAAAAAGAAAAAACAGATTATTTTATGTTATTAATCATGACGAATTTTTGCAACTTTTGAGAGTGAACATCAAGCTGATGCTCCTCCATTTTTCACGGTTGCTCTTTTTTTTCTTTTTTAATTTTTTTTTCAAAATCAGGAATAGCCTTTACAAAGGGATATTACAGAAAATGCCAGTAGAGATGTAAAAAACAACATTCATAGCACAAAACCCTTGCATGCCCCATGGATAATGCTAAAACAGACCAAAGTTAACTCTACTCAGACAAAAGAATAAAATTGAGATACCGCACAGGTATATGATCCATTTTACAACCAACTCAGAGAACTACACTGACCACAAGAATCAGGACTCGGAACAAGAACAAACAAAAGTAATACAATCAGTACAGGTTGTTCTCAAAAAAGATGAAATAGCACATGTTTGATCCAACCTTGCCCCTATGTTGATATTCTAGACAAGTAGGACTGCATTTATGCAGCCATCATTCTCTGGATTATTTGTTACTTGGGCATATTTACCTGCATCGTAACAAATAGAAATTAGAAATGGCATAAGGTACAAAAATACACCTGCCAATGCACGAGGCTGGAAGAAAAGGACTTACCCCATACTACTTTACCAGCAGGTGTGACCAGACCTAATTCGCTGACATTCACCTGAAATGCAGGACAAATAGCAATGAGTCAGCCGACAAATGAATGGATAAGGTTTCTACAAATTGAATATCAAGAACTTTCTTTCATAAATATTACCTCGATGATGGTTCCTTTGGTAATAACACCAAGTGACGAGTACATTGACCCATTAGGATTTTTCTTCACTCCGATAATTTCAAGATTGAATGTGCATTTGAGCTCAGGGTGCGTTACATGTGCCTTTGTAAATCGCAGTCCTGAAGGACGGATAAAGCGCTCATACTTGGGAGGTTTTCTTGTAAAACCGGCTCCTACAAATGTCACCTTCGTGACCATCCTCTTCCACTGCTTGGCTGCATAAAATAACACAATATATTATGAGAAGCAAATACAAGTGGGAAATTAATAATACCCAAACATACATCTCATTATATAACAAAATGGATTGAGTTTGGTTGCATCATTGCATAACAAAATGAATTGAAACAATAGGTACCAACCAGCCGATAGCAGGACTGAAAAGTTCCCACACTCAGTTTCAAGATCCCTCAAGATCCAAAAGAAAAAAAAATCTAACACTGAACTGGTATCTTCAAGGATTGGCCAGCCAGAACCAAAGCAAATGTGAAAATTAAATTATTTATGTAGTCCAATTATAAAACATACATTTCAGTTCTCATAAATGGCAACTGTTTAATTTGGAAAGTAAACTTAGCAAAATGCTTACTTTTCCTTTTGCCCGTTCTGATCACTTTAAACATTTCATCTTCAGCAACAGGCCTGACCTGTACAAGGGAAAGATCTCTAATAAAATAAAATAGTCAAAGACTGAAGCACCAAAACAATACCCAGGGAAAGAAAAGCCACTACCAAAAATTCAAAAGGACTAAAATCCAAGTTCTCTTCCAGACACAAATGTAAATGTTACCTTGGGTAGAGGGACTTCCCACTTTCCAGCCTTCTCTTTCCTCTTCTGCTTTATAGCATTGCTAAGGATCTAAACGTAAGAAAAATGCCACCAATCAGAAAGGTAAGAACCTGAAGTAAAATACGCACAACCATCACCAATATGCATCAAAAACAAACCTTTGCCCTTGCTGTGTTTTCACGATCAAGCAAGTAGGCAGGAACAGCTCCTTCATGAACTTGATCATCCACCTTGCGCCTAGATGTTGACTCTTCATGCATAGCCAAACTATTGAAACATAAAAGTTCAATCAAAGGGGATAAAAATGGGAATAACAATAACTAGACTACAGCCACAATTCATACCTGCAAAATCATTGTAAAATACATGCAAATGCCTTTATATTTGCAAAATTGTTTCTAATACAACAGAGGAAAAGGAGAAAGGGGACACATCACTAGATCGGGAGAAGACCAGCTCATTAGTCCCATCACTTTTTTGGGATGATAGTGCAGGGTACAAACGACTATTAAAAGATAGAAACCACATAGAATGAGCAATTTCAGCTGTGTGACGGCATATGTTAGTTCAAGAATAAACAATCCATTTTTCACCTTTAATTGGATATGGTAAAAGTTTTCCATAAAAATAATCCCCTCCAGAACATGGATTAGCAACATGCACTAAATGTTAAGGAAAATGGCTTCAAAAAACAACAAAACTAATTTGCTTACCTAGTTTAGGCATCCTATTACAAATTCACAAGCATTATTTTTCCTTCACACTCAGAAGTTCATGTTTTTTGAACAACTAAACAGTCCTCAATAATTATTATGTCAGAAGCAAAAATAAAATTTCTATAATGCCATTTTCCTGAACAAACACATCCATAACTTAAAATTCTGTGTAGCTACTTGACCTTTCATCTATCATATACATTCTGTAAGTTAATGTCCAGCGACAGGACTTAGGGAATAAAACATGACCAAATATCTTCTCATGTACCTTTGATTTGGCTCGATGCATATTCTTATCAAGTCTAATATCATTGATAAGTATCTGACAATTGCTATCAACACTACAAATACAAGACAACTACTTCACTTCCCTCAATATCAGCAACACAATTCCAAAATGTGGTGAAAGACAAAAACATTTTCAATTACCGTAAATTGTGAGTGTCATTCAAGGGAAACTTTATGGTAAAGCTCTCCATGGACATTAAGTTATGGCACGAAACAACACCCTAAGATAGCTTCCTAGCTTCGAGAACTTAAGAATACATTGTTAAAAAGGCATTAACCACAAGGTTAAAAAAAAAAATTGCAACTGAACTCCAGCACAAATTGTGTTTCCAGCCATCAACATAACAAATCCGTTAACAGTGCGGAAGAGCTGTACTTTTGGAGCATTTTGATTATACTGATCTTTATTGGGTATTACATGTTCTATTTTAAATCAAATTAATTAGCATAGTTCAAAGCAATAATGAAGACAAGTAAAATGGAAAGAAAAAAGTACTAACGTTTTTTTCATGAGAGCCTTCTCAGCATAATTTTTCTTTGCAATCTGCTTACCCTTGATACCCAAAGCCTGTTTCAACCGAAAAAGAAAATTACCAATTAAAATTTCAGCTCATAACCATAGTACCATCCAAAAAGAAAACCATAAAAAAGAACTATAAAAATCCAAACTTCCAGCAAAAACTAAACCATAAGAAGAGAAACACCTTCTGGGCTCTCTCAGAACGCTTGTGGACTTCACGCGCCTCCTTCTTGCGCTTGCGTTCGAAATGGTCGAGACGGTACCCATGCCTCTTCCTGTGAAGCTCTATGTAGTCCCCTTGCGGCTACAACAAAAAGAATTCGCCAATAAACTTAGCGTACTTATTTACAACAAAATCACAAAGAAACAGAGAATAATGAGTTCAGAGACAAACCATTGTGAGTCAAATTAAAATCCAGTCGACGAACCACAGAAGAGAAGCGGAGGAGAGCGAGCTCGATGCGAAGGGGTTTTTGTTTTGGTATTTTAAAGATTTGCGGGTCTGTGCTGTCTCACACGCAATTGGGTGGGTTTAGGCCAACAGTGATTAGGGTTAAGATTAGTGGTTTTGTGGATGGGCACAAGAGTAAGTTGGGCCTTATATTTGGGCTCTCTCCGCCACTCTTTTTCTAAGAAGAGACAGTTCCCAAAGTTCGTACCCATTTAAACTATACACGAAATTTAGTAGTCTTAGTATAATTCAATAATAAAGTTGTATTCAATATTGCTCAAATATGAATTAGTAATCTGTCTATTCCATCACAATACATCTGTATATATACACGTTTGTTGCTTGATGCCTAAATTAGTGGGATGCCTAAATTAGTGGGTCCAGACAGAAAATATTTCCTATTCTAAAAGTAGGTACAGTTAAAGATCTGCAAATTAAATGCTGAAAGATTCGGATAGATATAATGTAGATATCTTCGTTTTACCCCCCCTCAAGTTGGTGCATGTAAGTCTTGAATGCCCAACTTGCCTAACAGATAATTAAATTGTTTGGTGCCAAGAGCCTTGGTGAAAAGATCTGCGAGTTGGGTGTGAGAAGGAATATAAGAGGGACTGAGATGCCCCTGAACGATTTCATCCCGGACAAAGTGACAATCGATTTCAATGTGCTTCGTACGTTCATGAAAGACGGGGTTCTTGGCGATATGGAGGGCAGCTTAGCTGTCACAGTAGAGGCGAATGGGCACAGTGTGGGAGATGCCAAGACTAGAAAGAATATCCTTAAGCCATTTTAACTCACAAGTGATGTTAGCCATGGAGCGATATTCGGCTTCCGCAGAGGATTTGGAGACAATGTGTTGTTTCTTGGTTTTCCAAGAAACCGGTGAGTTGCCAAGTTGAATAAACCAACTAGTGAGAGACTTACGAGTTAAAGGGTAGCTCGCCCAATCTGAGTCACATCAGCTATAGAGGCAAAAGTCACTGTCGCGACGTAGGAGGATACCTTGCCCTGGGTGTCCCTTTAAGTAACGAACCACACGCAAGGCAGCATGCCAGTGGTCCTCTCAGGGGGCCTACATGAATTAAGATAAGATATGAACACTGTAGGATAGTTCAGGTCCTGTGAAACAAAGGTAAATCAGGCGTCCAACGAGGCGGCGGTATGGGCTAGGATTAGAGAGTAACGGGCCATCCGCTAATGCTAAACGGTGATTTTCTTCCAATGAAGTGGGGGCCGGTTTGGCTCCAAGTAACCCAACTTCTGTGATGATGTCCAAGGCATATTTTCTTTGGCACAGGTAGATACCAGTGGAGCAACGAGCAACTTCCACCCCGAGGAAGTATTTGAGGCGCCCTAAATCCTTCATGTGAAAACAACGATGGAGATAATTTTTAAATTGTTGAACAGCAACTATATTATTACCTCCAATGACAAGATCATCAACATAAACCAACACCACAAGGCATACATCACCTTGATGAAGAGTGAACAATGAGTAGTCGGAATAAGACTGTTGAAAACCATATTGAACTAAAGTAGCAGAAAGTTTTGCAAACCAACAACGAGGGGCTTGCCGTAAACCATAAAGCGATTTACGTAGTTTGCACACTGCTCCTGGTTGTGACACCTGAAAATCGGGAGGCAATTTCATGTATACTTCCTCTTCAAGATCGCCATGTAGGAAAGCATTGTGGACATCCATTTGATGAAGTTCCCAGTCTTTAGTAGCTGCTACAGCTAAGACGGTGCGGATAGTGACCATCTTGACCACAGGAGCAAAAGTCTCATTGTAATCCAATCCTTCAACTTGGTGGTTGCCAAGAATGACTAACTGTGCCTTGAATCGCTCAAGACTCCCATTTGAGTGATATTTAATTTTATAAATCCATTTGCAACCGAGAGCTTTCTTTCCCGGAGGCAATGTCACAAGATCCCAAGTGTCGTTGTCTTGAAGAGCTTTTACTTCGCGTGCCATTGCCTCCCTCCATTAAGCGTCTTTGACAGCCTCAAAGAAGTGCACAGGTTCTCGTTTTGCATGTACTGCAGCAAGAAAAGTGCGGTGATAGGAAGAAAATTTGTCACAAGATACATAGTTGGCCAAAGGATAGGACACACCTGAAGAAACTGATGGAGGGGGAGAGTGGGCTAGTGAGTCATGGTGTATCATGGTGTGAGTGACATAGTCTTTAAGTTTCACTGAAGGTTGCTTAATGCGTTGTCCTTTGCCGAGTGGAGTGATAAGGACAACAGAGGTAGCAGTGGGCGCTGCCATGTCTTCAATAACCAAGGCCGCATCATTGTGAGCGCTAGAACCCCCCTATCGGCGGTGGCCGGTGCTATTGGAAATGTGGGTGCAGAATCTGCAGATGCAATGTTGGGCACTGCTATATGAGTGTCTGGTAGGCCACCATCACTACCTTCTACGTCTTTGATTATAGTGTCAACAAATCCTTCAAGGGCCTGTACTTGTGGAATGTGCTCATCTGCTTCACTGGGCTGAGTGGCAAATGGGAACTCTTCTTCCACAAACTTAACATCACGTGAGACAATAATAATTCCTTTATCCAAGTCAAAGAGCTTCCATCCTTTTTGTCCATACGGGTAATCAACAAAGACACATTTTCGACTTCTACTATCAAATTTATCCCCACGTCGGCTTTGGTTGTGAGCATAACACAGAGAACCAAATACCCGCAAGTGATTATAAGATGGTGGCTTCCCATGTATCATTTCATATGGGGTCTTCCCATCAAAAACTGATGATGGCGTTATATTAATTAAATACCCAGCAGTTAAATTGCATTCTCCCCAAAAGCGAAGAGGAAGTTTTCCTTGAAAGCGTAGTGCTCGTGCAACATTTAAAATGTGTCGATGCTTCCTTTCCACTCTTCCGTTTTGTTGAGGAGTCCCTGTACATGATGTTTGATGAAGGATTCCATGTTTCATAAAATACTGTTTTAAACACATGAATTCAGTCCCATTGTCACTGCGCACCATTTTTACCTTTTTATTGTACTGTCGTTCAATTAGGGAGAAAAAAATTGACCATTGAGCTTGCCACCTCTTTCTTTTCTTTCAACAAATATATCCATAAAGCCCGAGAGTAATCATCAACTAAAGTGAGGAAATAAGATGCACCACAGGTTGATTGGGTTCTATAAGGTCCCTATAAATCACAATGTATTAAATCAAAAATATCTGAGGCTCGAGAATCACTTAAAGGAAAATTTTCTCTCGTTTGTTTCGATCTTTCACATACTTCACACAATCTATTGAAGCACTTACGTTTACAATTGCTACTCAAATTAGGAAGCATTTGAACCACTTTAAAAGACGGATGTCCCATTCTCTTGTGCCAAATCTCAAGTTGTTTTTCTGCACTAAGCTGAAAAACTTGCATCCCACGCACACCATGATATAGATAAAGCCCATCTCTCTGCTCACCCGCTCCAATCAGCATCCTCGAAGTGAGGTCCTACATTACACAAATCTTATTAGTGAACAACACCAAGCACTGCGCCTCATCTATTAATTGTGACACTGATATCAAATTGCATTTTAATTTTGGCAAATATAACACATTTTTTAATCTGAGTCCTCCATCAAGAATAACATCTCCTTCTTTCTTTGCTAGCACCTGTTCACCATTTGGCAATCCAACCGGGCAGCCTCCTATAGTACGCTCCTTGCTGAGATTTCTCAAAATTCTTGTCATATGGTTAGAGGCACCACTATCTATGATCCATAAGTCACAAACATCCTTACCGGACATCTTTTCGTTATATATGGTTTTTCGGGAATTCAACATTTCCAGAATAGCATGCCACTGCTCATTGCTCAGGCCCACTACTTCGCTCCTTCCATTCTCTGTTCCTGTATCAGCATGGCTGCCTGCAGTAACTTGTGTCACATTGGCACGAATCGTGCCACCTCTTCCTCGGTTTCCACTTGCCTTAGATTGGTTCCTTCCAGTCTTCCCCCTCCCCCTCATTTTGTGGGTGTTCACCCCACCAGTCGGGTATCCTATGATTTGAAAACACCCTTTTTCATCATGTCCTGGTTTGCCACAATGCGAGCACACCATTGACGTATCCTTTCCCTCACCTCGTCCTTTTGGCTTATATCCCTTCTGAACAGCAAGGCCCACAACCATCCCTCTCTCTTCCTTTGATTTGGCAATTGACTTCATTCTCTCCTCCTGCACCTTGGTTGCGTAGACTCGATTTAGCAAGGGCAAAGGATATGTCGCCAAGATATTGGAACGTGCTGTCCCATAGATCACGTCATCCAGACCCATCAGAAATTGATGAACCTTTTCTTCTTCTCTTCGCTTCTCAAGCTAAGATGCAATGTTACACTTGCATCCTCCACACGTATACCTTGGAATCTGTTCATAGTTGGCTAACTCGTCCCATAAAATTTTTAGTTTTCCATAGTATGCAACCATGGTCATTCCTTGTTGCTTACACTCTACCAGTTCTGCCTTCAACTGCTGAATTCTTGGTCCGTTTATCACCGAGAAGCGTTCTTTAATTTCTTCCCAGATGTCTTTCGCATTTTCTGCATATGCGACGGTGGAACGCATACTTGGCTCTATGGTGTTCAGGATCCAAGACACAATCATGGACTGCACTGTCCACCAATCTTCTCGTTCTGGTGCATCATTCGGTGGTTCCTTGTGAGTTCCATCTATGAACCCCCACTTTCTTCGAGCTCTTAGAGAGATCTTCACAGCTCTGGCCCATTCCTTATAGTTCTCGCCTCGTAATTGTACCTGCGTGATCACGTTTCTAGGGTTGTCACTCGCACTCAGCTCATAGGGTGATGGAGTCTTCTTGCTCTCATTCCCTTGAGTTTTTTTGATTTCTTCGTCTCGCGTCTTTTCTTTTGTTCCTGCCATTTTTACAGCGGAAGTCAGTGCTTTGATATCATGCTCAAATATGAATTAGTGATCTGTCTATTCCAACGCAATACATCTGTATATATACAAGTTTGTTGCTTGATGCCTAAATTAGTGGGATGCCTAAATTAGTGGGTCCATGATACAGACAGAAAATACTTCATATTCTAAAGATAT
>JANIJH010564252.1:0-13865 GCA_024520975.1 Erythroxylum areolatum
ATATAATATGGGCCGAAACTTATTGGGCTTCAATAATTCTAATAGGATTAGGATTATGAAGCTCTTATTCCTAATAGCCATAAGAATTAGGGTTTCTCTATAAAGAAACCTATGTCTCATTAAACATAAAGGAATCGAAAAATAACCTTAGCCATCTTCCTAGAGAGAAAAACTGTGTGGCGTTTGAAAGGGTTTTGGACATGCTAGCACACACGAGCCACTGCCCGGATCGTTCATCCTCGTGTGGATACCTGTAGAGGACATTCACACATTGCAATGTCTACGAATCTGAAAAAGAAAACCCGCATCAAGAGGTATTTTCATACATGCTATAGTTTTCAGTTATACATTTTGTTGTGTTTTATGGTCTTTTCCGCTGCGTATTGAGAATACTCGGGCCATAGGCGATCCAACAAGTTTGTCACCCCTCTTCTTTAAAAATTGAGAACTCACACCCTTAAAATGATTTCCCCCAACAAAAAATGCCTTTTTCCATCACATTATGCCTCTTTATATTTAAAAGTAGGGTTTTCGGTGGACAGGCTTGTGTCATGGGCGTGAGAAGAGTGTCACACCTATGACACATTTGTCATAGGCATGAATCTATTGGCCATG
The DNA here is from genome assembly GCA_024520975.1 of Erythroxylum areolatum. Taxonomy (NCBI): domain Eukaryota; kingdom Viridiplantae; phylum Streptophyta; class Magnoliopsida; order Malpighiales; family Erythroxylaceae; genus Erythroxylum; species Erythroxylum areolatum. The sequence continues at coordinate 616 of JANIJH010564252.1, forward strand.
ACAATTTACTCTTCATCTTCATGCATTTTCTTGTCTCCTGATGCTAATCCTTCTTCTTCTTATTCCGTAAGACAAGTGAGTGTGAATCTAAAAAAAACAACTCAATTATTATGCTTTTGACTCATTTTAATTCTTTTGCTTCCGAATTATACCTAAAACCATATATGAACTAAAGTGAGTGTCTAAACATTTCATAGCATTAATCACTAAGTGTTACGTAATAAATGTATAACCAATTAAGCATATATCAATTTCCCCCATACTTAGCTTTTCACCATCCTCGGGCAAAACATCAAAACTAAAGTCACAGACCTAAAAACACTTACTTATTTTCCGTATTTCCCAAAAATAGATAGTCATAAGCAAAGAGAAATAAATTTAAAAACCATAGCAATATCTCAACATTCAACACTTCTACTTATGATCAATCAGCAATCATTACATTTAGAAACTGAGTAATTTAGAGGTAGACTTGGAAAAAATGTGTTTAAATTATACATATATATATATATCCATAGGTACACTCAAACACCATTGATGATCATGGCATTCCATAACTTTCCATATCATTTCATTTTTCCACCATTAAGAGTTGCATGCATCATCATCAATTAAAGGACTGTTCTAAGTAGTAATGTTGGCAAGGGTAAGGTGAGATGTGTTTGGATAGTTTAGTGTAAAAGCCATTAAATCTAGAGGAGAAAAAGTAACTTTTAGTAGAATATCAAGCTCAAAAACCAACATTCACTCACAATTGTGTACATCAACTATGATGAATGTAAAAACTATGTTTCCTAGCTCAAATTCAAGCTCTCACACCACAAATCACATAAAGTATATATCACTCATAAAAGTTGATCATAAACAATACTTTGTAAGCACAAGAACCATTGGAAGCAAGATTTACCTCATATGCATTATACTCAAGTCACCCATTCTATATAACTTTAGGGGGAGACATTAATCATAAATAACTTTGCAAAACAATTACATTTCCTCATTGATACTTTTATTTAAACATTTTTCTTTTCCTTTTCTTTTTCTCTTTTTCTTTTTCTTTCTCTTTTTTTAAATAAAATTGAAAGAAGCTACATCAACAATGAAATTCATAACATGACATGTTGACAAATATAATCAACTCACATATAAGCACACCCCACAGCTAGACTTTTGTACATCCATAATCATCAACAATCAACAAATGATTCACTAACTTGAAGGCTTAGGTAGGACATTTGGTTAGATTTAAAGCATATAATGTGGTTAGCACAAAAATTAAGGCTAATAAAGCTCAAAGGGCTTGTCAAAAGGAAAATCATATAAATTAGTAGGTTATTTGGTTAATATGGCTTATAAAACAAAGAATTCTATATTGTTTCCATGTTAACGTATATGATAAAATGTGGCCTTAAATAGAAAATCAAAGCAAAGTCAGGATGTATATGTCATGAAGGCCACACATAAACAAAAGACAATGAGACTGATATGGATGTGTTAATCTATAAGGGCTCAACACTAATCACTACTCTTCTAGTCAATTCACTCTCTAGTCATGACTATATAGTCCTAGAAGCAATAAAAAAAGAGAAAACATTTGTGTGTTCGTTTGATTCTCTCTCTCTTTTTGTTTGTAAACTTAGAAACACATAAGAAACAAACAAACTTAGAAGTACACATGTATATAAAAAAGAAATTAAAAAATGTAAAGGAAAAAAAATAAAAATATGTAAAGGAAAAGAAATAAACTTCCCTTGGGTTACCTCCTAGGCAGTGCCTTTATTTATTGTCATTAGTTGTTTTCCTCATCATATGACAAAATTGTGATCTTCAGGTATCATATACACTTCCTCCTCCTGAGATTGTTCAGGATAGGTCCTAAGTCGATGACGTCTCTTTTTTAACATACTCCTTAGCTTCAAATATCAATCTCTACTAAGTCCCCACACTCTTGGAATATCTCTTCACCTTTCTCCTCCTTATTCAATTTCTCCAATCTGTTAGGTAAAGGTGAAGGATTAGTCTTAAAAATAATTATAGACTCAGTAATCACCTTTACGCCAAATGATGTATCCTTTTCTCCTTTGCGATCCTCCTCAACTTCTTCTTCACAAGCAATTCCTTGAGTAGTATTCTCAGGATTCTCAAGCTCTTCTTCACTTTGTAAGGTCTCTGAACTAACATCCCTTGGGTACACCTCAGATTGAGATAGTTGCTTCTCTTCACTTTGTAATGTTAGGTGGTTGATATCTTTTACCAGCTAACCCACCTGGCTTGCCAAGTTCCAGATCTGAGATGTTGTATCTTATTGGAATTGTATCATATCCTACTGAACTTGCAAGTATTAGCAATATAAACATTAAATAATTCTTCTAAAGATGTCCCTGAGTTTTGCTATCTCTCCTAATCTTGGATGATAAACCTTGTATCTTGCCAAAATTGCCTTTCCTGTAGCTAAAATAGCAAACTGTTAGCAGAGATAACATTGACTAATTCTTCTAAATATGGACCTGAGTCATGATAAGAAGCTTCTGGTCTATACAGAAATTGTTGTGCGTCCTGCAAAATATCAAGGAAGTAATTTTGCTGGTTATCTCATCCATAACTAAAGTTAGTATGATCATTCCAATTTGAGCTATAGGATTAGGAATATGAATTATAAAAGAAACTACTTCCTTCTATGTATTTTTTTCAACACACAAACACTAAACAAAAAGTGCAAAGATCAATAAATAACTAAAAAGAAACTAATTATAAACAAATATGTACATAAATCCAATTAAAATTAATAACAAAAACTAAAGCACTATACTCTCTAGCAATAAATCCAAAATTGACGTAGCGTTTCATAACATTACTAAAAATAACTAAACCTACAACTATAGCAGTGGTGAGCCTAAGTTAATCTCACAGAGAGTGTTTGGGTAGCTTTTGTTATGAAAAGAATTGGTGTTTAGGTTATGGGGGGTTTGGTTTGATTTTCAAATAAGAAAATAAAATGAAACTAAGCTAACAAAAATAAATTAAAGAAAAAATTAAAAAATGAGAAAAGTAATGAATACGTTATGGACCCAATCATCAGTTCAATCTCAGCCTACACATAGTTAATCATAGTTCATTGAGTTGTTATTCTCATACCTCTTCTAGCAAATATTAATCATAGATTAATAATAAACTCTATTAACTCCATTTTTCCTTAGGTCATGTTTAATTAAGAAAAGCTCATTAATTAAACCTAACTATCAAACATCATAGAGCAAGCCCTCTAGATTTAATTAGATAGTTGCATTAAGAGTTAGGAAAACATATTAATAAAGGAAACAACCACACAAGCTCAGGTTATTTATCCTAGGTTATCTTATCCCTAATGATTGAAAACCAATAGTTGCCATAAATGAATCTCAACATAATAATTACAGATTATCTTTAAATTCTAGCAATGGGTTTATACATAAAAGCAATCAAATAGAGCATTCAATCATTCTTACACAATACCGAAACAATTGACATAGGATAACATAATCAATCCCTAAGAGAAAAAGAACAACAAATATAATGACAGAAATGCTTAACCAGGTTCTTCAACATTGGTATCACCTCTGAAATGGTGTCAGGAAGCTCAGCCCTTTATAGATCTCCCAAATATGAGGTATGTCCCCCATCTTACTTTAAAAACTGAGAGTTCACACCCTTAAAATGATTTCCCCCTAATAAAAAATGCCTTCTGCCATCACATTATGTCTATTTATATTTAAAATTAAGATTTTGGGTGGACAGGCTTGTGTCATAGCTGTGAGAAGAATGTCACACCGATGACACGTGTGTTATAGGCATGAATCTATTATCCATGACAATTTACTCTTCATCTTCGTGCATTTTCTTATCTCCTATTTCTCTAATCCTTCTTCTTCTTATTCCATAAAGACAAGTGAGTGTGAATCTTAAGAAGACGACTCAAAGATTGTGCTTTCAACTCACTTTAGCTATTTCACTTCCGAATTGTACCTAAAACCAAATATAAACTAAAGTGAGTGTCCTAGGCATTTCATAGCATTAATAACTAAGTGTTACGAAATAAATATATAATCAATTAAGCAGATATCAAATTTTCCCACACTTAGCTTTTGATCGTCCTTAGGTAAAGCATACTTAACTTAAAACAGGGTCTCGATTCTTCGAGATTATGAAGCCTATAAAATGGGAGCTTACTCTCAAAATGATCTCCAAGTTCTTTGGGGAAAAATTCCACTATGATTTGGGACCAACCAAGTACGATCCAATTCAGGATGATTGGAGAGATAATAAGGATGAGTTATACAAAATTCTTTATAATGACGGGCCTTTATGATCGAGACTTTGTAGAGATTCAAGATTATAGGAAACTTGAGATAGATTTCTTATACAGAATGTAAGCTCGTCACTTTTAGTGCATCTTTAGCGAGGAGAATACCTACAATCCGAGCAAATTCAAGGTTTTCACCCTTTGATGTCCTGCACTCAAATACATCTATAACCTCCTGAGTCATACATTGAGTGGTGAAGTAATTGTTTCGGAGTTGTTAAGAACCTAGATATTTTATATGTGTGGAGTATGAGTGAGAATATGTTGATATACTTCAGGCACACTTTAGCCTAATTTTTATAGCGTTAAAGTGAGGAGAAGAAGATAAGGATGATATGTATAGGGCCCTTTGTGACATGATTGGCAAAGAGAATGGGAGTCTTTTCGAGGTTATCACCAATGAGGCTACTAAGTACAATGGTCTCTTCAACTTAAATTTTCTATGGAATATGCATATGGTACAAAAAAATGGGGACCAATAAAAGACATCTATCGACTAATTAGGATCTTGAATGAGTTGGTAAATTTGGGAGCATACCCTAATTTAGTAGAGCAACCACCAAGACAGGACTCACACCAATATAGATGGGAGGAACAATACAAGAGGAGAACTTAGACTTGTCAATTAATGCAAGGTCACCTAGGACACTAACACCACAAAGACACTGGGACTAAATGAAGATTGCTTAGCTGTAGAAGTACATAGCCAAATCTTAGGAGTCTAATGTAATATCCAAGTTAACCAACTAAAGTTGTTGAAGTGGATAACAAGACGAGAGGCCGATGATAGGTGGATGAAGGAGGTCATATTGTAGATGGTGGGACACCTCGAGATGTCCATAGCACCTCTACCATCTAGAGAGGTTGTATCATCTTTGGCTTTCCATATGATGCTCAAAGACCTGAGGATCCTTCGATGATCAACATACTAGACTTACCGACAGATCGATAATTAAAAAGGCAGTCTGGATGTTTTGTTAAGGTTTTTTGTTTCTTTTATTATTTCTATATTATTCTTATTTTTATTTTTTTTTGTTTTTTAAACTTTATTATTCTCATTTTAGCTTTATCATTATTTTATTTTATCTTTATTTCTATTTTTTATTTTATAAGGATGATTGTACATAATATCGTATAGGCTCTTCACTAAATTTTAAATATGTAATTTTTATTATTCAAGGAAGTACTATAATATACCTTTCTCACATTTTATGTTTAATTTGTTATTTTATTTTTTAATGTTTCTATTATCTACATTGAGGATAATGTACAATTTTAAGTGTGGGTAAGGGCTTAATGAAATTTTTGAAAAGATATTCAATTTTTTAAATCTTATTATAATCTTTACTATTTATAATTATTAATTGACGTCCCAATTTAGTTAAAATATGTCTTAAAAACTTTAGGTTATTATTGATTATTGAATTAAATTAGCATATAAAAGGATTAACATTAGAATATACTTACTTTTATAATCCATATTTTCAATAAACACTAAGATAGCTAATTTGAATAAAAATTGCATATTATTTACACACATAAAGCCTATTTGTGAGCTTTTGAGCCTAAGAGCAAATACATCATTATTTTATGCTCTTTTAATCCCCAGTCTGTTTTATCATACATAATTGGACTATTCTAGAACTTGCTTATATTATTCATTTTGAGATCAAATGTTTCTTTAAAATAAGGGCATTAAAATGATAAAGAAACTTAGATTCATCCCTTTATTTTAACCTAGTTTCTTTGATTATTATCCGCCCTATTTTAATCCTTCAAGGGAAACCACTTTTAAGAATTATCACTTTTCTTGATTGATTACAACCATATTAATAGCCTCTACCCTACATTTCTTAAGATCATTTCATGATTGTTTGATCCTAAAGGAATTTTCCCTTACTTAACTATTTGGAACGTAGGTTATATTGAGAACATTAAAAGAAAAGGTACAATATTTATATGTTTATTGTTAAATTGTGATTGTAAAATTTGTTTCTTCTCGAGTGCTTTAGTTGTTCAATTTTATATTCTATCTAAAGTTACTTGAAGAAGTTCAAAAGTTAAAAATTATGTGTTGCGAGCATATTAAAAAAAAGGAAAAGTTATAATATTTGTTGGAGAGTGAAAAGAATTAATGTTATACCAATGAATTTATTATTTGAAGGACCGAAGCTATAAAGAACCAAGCTTTATTCAATCTTGTTTATGTGATGTTTCTTCAATGTTATTCCTCCTTTAATTATCCCTACCATGCCTTTACCTAAGCTTCATTAAATCCTATTTAAAAATCTTTTTGATTTTTATTTTTAATTTACTTATAAGTAATGAAGATGTGATTTTATAAAAAGTTTATGGTTAAAAATCCTTCTACATAATGATTTGGGAGTTTGTTATATTTTCCAACCTAAACATTTTTAGTGCATTGAGTAAACCCTTTGTGAGGGTGTAGAATTTGTGCTTTCGATTTAAAAGATTATCAATATGATTGACACTAATATTGATTTATGAAATTTTGTTTTAAGATAGCTTTAATCTAATTATATGTTAATTTGATTAATATGATATGATATTTAAGGTATAGATGGACAGATTGAGGTTAATAATGGATGGATGTTTTTAAGATTAATGATTTGGATTAAGATTTACTTGAAGTCAAACAATAGCTTGAGTGCGAGGATGTTTAATAAATGATTATTGTACTATATTGTTCTGCGATATTTAGTTTGTTTTGTTTGTTATTTGAGAGATTTACATTATTTTGGTACTTATTGTTTATTAATTATTTTCAAGTCTCAATTGCCTTCATAGATCAAAAGGAGGAGAATTTTATAGAAATCTTGGTATAAAATGGAAGAATTAAGAGTTATTTTGGAGACAAACACTTGTATGAAGATGTACACACCCATGTAAGTAACATACATAGTTGTGTAAAGGGACTATGAAAGAGACTATAAACTCGTCAAACTTTAAAGATGTTATTTTTGCCCGTATGGAAATACACGCCTATGTAAGTAACATATATGATATATCCCTTGCCCATGTAAGCTTCGGTGAATATGTATAGTTATGATTTTAAAGTACTTTTTAGATACAAGATTACTTACACGACCGTGTGACTGACTGTGTATAATCTAGGAGCCCTAGTTTCACAAGATAAAAGGCAATTATGAAGAGGAAAAGGGAGAAAGATGGTTAAAGTCTAGAGACTAGAGTTAGAGTAGAAGCTGCAATTTTGAACCTAAGATGAGGACATCGTAAAGATTACTTTAAGAGATCGATAAGGAGTAGCCTTTCATTAAGGATTCAAAGGGATTTCATTAGAGAGAAGGGGATATACATATCTATTATTCATATCTTTTTAATACTTCTTCTGAACCTTTAAGTTTTGTTTCATTTTCTATATTTAAGAACTAAGTTTGTTTAATGTGTAGGTAGGATGAACCCTAGGTTGGGATGGATACTATAATTTGATCCTTTATTTAATGTAATTTTATTGATTTATTTATTTAAATTCAATTATGCATTTCTATTCTTGAATTAATATGTCTAAGATATTAGTTCATCATTTGATTTCATATGATTGCGAATGAGAAATCCTCTTGTATGAATAGAACTAGAAGGAGTTGTATGCAAACCTAAAGCTAGGCTTACATATATCCTCTGGATTAGGTTCAAACCTGATAGATAAATACATGAATCAATGTAATGAGATCTTAGTGTTTTAACTAGAAAGAGGTTTAAGTTAATTAATTGAGGATAAATTGTTAATAGTTTTGAGGAATATATTGGCCGAAGATAGGAATTTCCATGTTCTAATAATCAATAATTAAATTACATAATAAAGGATTAATACTTAAAAGATCATAGGGAGATTCACTATCTTCTTATAGTTATTTGATATTGGATTAATCATTGTGTCATATTTGTCTTGATTCATTATTATGTTAAATTCTAGTTTAGTTTAGCTTTAAATTAAATCATCATCTTATTCAATGGTTAAATAATAGGAAATAGCCTACTAGTAGTATTTATAATCCTTGTTGGATCAAACCGTACTTGTTAGTAGTACTACTAGTATTTGTAATCCTTATCAAATTGACCTGTACTTGCTAATTCTAGCTATAGCTACACTATACATCTATAATTTAAAACTATATCAATCAACCACTTTCTCCTCAATCAAATATGAGTTGATTGATCTAAATTAAAGTTACTTTGTATTTCAGTAATCTATCTCCTAATGGCCTATATGTTTTGACAAATATTTATGGAATTCTCTAAATTGATATCTTAAGACTACTTTTATGGATTAGAATTTCCTGAAGAGCTTAAATTATTCAAAGCTTTCCACATTTAGATCCATTCTTGCTTAATGACCTCCTAAAAACCAACATCTTTTCTAAATAGTCCAAGAACCTAAATGGACCCAAAACCTTGTTCTTTTTAGAGAAGTAAAGAAATTACATAAGAGTATGGTCAGAGAATAAGAGACTCTTGAAGATGGACAAGCTTTTGGAGAATTAGATTAACTAATGCTAGTTAATAAGAAACATGTCTCATTTCTTCATCATAAGTCAGTTTCCTTATTTCTTTTTGCTCTAAGTGAATTAATGAACCTTATAAGCCAAGTCAATGACCACAAGATTAACAAAACAAGATCTCATCTCATTGTAACAAAGTTTAAGGCAATTCTCAACTTGAACCTTTATAGAGAAGAGGGTGTAAATTACTAAGTAGGATCCATTATATTGACAAGCTAGAATATCTTATAAGAAGGTCATTCCATAGTTTGGCTCTTTGAAAACCAAAATTATAGGCATAGATGAATGAAACAATATCTTTAAGGTTACTCCATCTATAATTAATCAATAAGTGAATAATATATTCATTGACACAGGAGTCAATAACTTTATCCTTATATGGATCAAAAACATATATTCCCCCTTTAGGTGAAACTAATTATTGGAAATAAAATTCCAAAAAATTTTAATGAAATAAATCTCTTTACAAGCTAACTTCTTAATAAAGCTAACCCCCTACATTCCAAGCTATGATAACCATTCAAAAAGTTTTAAAAGGGTATTCCCTATGCGACTCTTACCCTTTACTTTCCTAATAGATTGCCTTTTAACAAAGATGGTGAAGGAGCCAGAGTTACCTAGACCAGTTAAGTAAGTAACTAGATTAATGATCTTGCTACCACCTGAATAATTGGGAGAAGAAATAATGGAACCAAGAGCCTTATGCATAAAATCAAGGTTATTCTCATCAACTAAATTAGCTTGACCTAAGTATTAACCATTGATGAATCCTTTTAAAGAGATGGCATAGTTATTAAAGGCAAATTCCCTTTTGGTAATTGAGTAACTAAGACCAAGATCAAGCATGTTAGGTTATTAGATCAGCTTATTATCAACGTCAATAAGTATTTTAGAACAACTAATTATTGCACCAGTTTGAACAATAGGTTACACATTGTTATCAAGACTAAATTAAATATTTCTTGCTATCATACTCACCTTATTCACATCATCATATTGATCATTCCCCACTGGCTAATGGTTTAAGGATGGATTCTAAATTATCCAAACCTATTAATTCAATATAATCTCCCTTTTGAAAAAACTTACTAGACTTTTACTATTATTTTCATAAGTAATCTAGTGTCGATTTCCAATGATAGGTGACATGAGCAACATACTCCACCAACTCTTCTTAGTCATTTAGTCACACAGAGGGACTTACATCAAGTAAATTTTAGGATATTGCCATTTAAACATATAACATGGCAAACCTTATTTTCTTTAGGAAGGCTTTATACTTATCCATAAAAAGAGGTTGGCATATATTATTTACTAAATAGCTTAAACCAGTTGTAGACCAATATTTAAGGGGAAAATTATAAATATTGATCCATAATAGAACATTCTTGAACTTCATATTATCCAGCTTCATTTGTAGGGACCAAATTTGTAAAAAAGTTAGCTTATCCTTATTATACCAAGGTTTAGCATCAAATACTTTGTAAGCTTTTTCCATAGATCCAAAATTAAAGATATACATTCCTTAAAGGTTAAGGAGTGTTTCACTTAGCCTCATTTTACCCCATTGAAGCTTCACCTATGCAGCTATAGTTGGAAAGGTAAGTCACTTATCAAAGAAGAACCCAACTACGTTGGCATTCCACTTGAGGGCTCCCTGTAACAAAATGTCCTTTAAGGGTGGACAAATTTTTGACCATTTTTAGATAAGGGGAAAATATCCCAGTTTAGCAAAAGCATTAGGTCTTCGTTAAAAGGTGGCTCAATGAATTAGCATAAGCATTAGAAGCAACAGGAGTTTCCTTGACTAGCATATGAATGTTAGTGATCCAGACCTTAGTTCGTACCCTTGGAGGTCAAATCAAAAAAATAATCTAAGGATTGCAATATAGGATGCAACCTTGAGTCGTCTCACTTAATTGGAACCTAAAACGAATGGACCTAAGTTAACCTATGTGTCATGAAATGCAAGCTAATTTGGTAAGGAGGGGGTTTTGATCTTTGAAAACATTAACTGTACTAAATTGAAGTGTAAGAAAAATATGTAAAATATATTTTTGGATTTTTGGAAATGAAAAACAGAAAGATAAAGGCAAATGATCAAATAGTGGTAGTATCCTCTTGAAAATGAGCTTTGGCTATCATAGTTCAAAATCAATTTTTGATGGGAGTGGAAATCACTAAGTTTCAAATGGGTAAACCTTAAGAACTCTTTAAGTCCAAAATCTTAATCAATGAACTCCATTTCTTAAGACCTTTTTAAATGCTCTTAGTGTGTGTAGTGGGTAAGTCAATACAACAAGTCACTTTGGGATTTAGAATCAACTCAATATCAAACACAACTATATAAGATAAAAGAGATTCAACAAGATCACAAATGGATATATTTGAGACTTCATATATTTAAGTTCAAAGTTCTACATCAACAAATCCAAACCACAAATTAAATAACCAACACTTGATTAAACTATAATCAAGAATGTTCAACTACAAATTACAAATCCTAAACCAAGGAGTTCATAAATCACAGTTGAACATGGATTAAGCTACTCTCCTTTTAAGCCCATTGAACTCCAGCCATTGCTACATCTTTAAGAGGAGACAGGTTCCTAGCCATGCATAGCTCCAAGAGACTTCACAACCGAGAAGCAACTGGAGACACCCATGGTAGCAGTCGACGGTGGAAAGTGGAAGAAAATGATAATGGTGTGTGCAAGATGATGGTGTGTTGCGTGAAGATGGAATGTCTATGAGTGATGTCGGCTCTTCTCCTTTTGTAAGTTAGTCTAAAATAGGTTTTTCTCCAAAAACGGGTTGTTGGATCAGGTTGTACAGTTGGTTAATTTACCGAAAATGGCTCAGGTCTATGCTAGTTCGAATGTGTCACCGCAGCGAGAGGATGAGTTCGTCGCGGCGAACTTTTCCTAAAAGATTTCTTCAGTAAATTTCAACTTTCACCGTGGTTAATTTTTCCTGAAAGGCCTCTTCAAAAGATCTTCTGATTTCGCAGCGGTGAAACATCAACGTCACTGCGGCGAACTTGCCTATTGTCCTCGTTGACTTGTTGACTTGTGCTCTTGGTAATTACTCCTTGGCTCTACTTCTCAAATCTCCTGCAATGAAAAATAGTAGTTTGTAGTATCAATTGTTCTAAAAAATCAATTTAGTGTAATTACTAATTATTTGTGACAATTTTACCCTCAAACTACATTAATTCGAAACAAGCATTCATGAGTTAAATTAAGCACAAAATTTGAAAATAAGAGCCAAGAAGTATAATAAAAACCATAAAATTGTCACCAATTGATATAAGAAACTTAGGTTCAATCAGTTAGTTAAGGTGGAAGAGGAAAAGTGAGTTTCAATCGAGTGTTATTTAAGCAGAGATAGGTTAACGGTGGAAAATGTCTTTCCAATATATTGGTTTTATTAAGTACAAAAGGAGCAAGAACCATGGATAGAGGGAAAAAGAAATAAAGTTATAGGGAAGAGAAATATTTTGAATTACAGTTCCAAAAATGATAATAACTAGTTGAAGCCAATCGAATGAAGAAGAAGAAAGGAATAAAGTTCCCCTTAGTAGGCAAGGAACCCAAAAGGAAACTAAGTGAATAAAAGAAGAGGACATAAGCAAATATCTAGTAGAAGCATACAAGATGGAAGGAAAAAGATAGAGCAAAGAGAACAAAAAATGATGGAAGACAACATAATAATAAAGTTAAGGTAAGGAACTAAATAGTGAAGCCATAGCAAAATTTTGATTGGTTAGAGAGAAGTAGCCTCTCTCAGTTTAGCATAGTAGCATTATAAATATGAAAATAGGTATGCAAACTACAATTATATAAAGACATCTAATTTCTTAAATTTAATTATTTTCAAATGATTTTTGTAATTCAATTGGGAAGATAGATTCTCCTAAACCAAAGCCTTTAAACTAAACTTTTATCCGAATAGGAAAAATCCATATTCTTTTATTTGGATAAGAATAAAATGTTTTAAACATAAAATGTTAAAGGTAAAAGCTTAATTAAATGTATTATTTTAATCACAATAATTATGTAAGGAAAAGAACAAAGACGATTGCAATATGTTTTGTTTTAAACACCAATCTCTCCCTATTCTTCAAATTTGAGAATCTTTGATAAAGTAAAACTAGAAAATCTTATATGATGTGGAGTTTTAAAATTATTTTTTATTTTTGTAAATTTCTTCTTTGGTGGTTATTTCCTTGAGATCCAAAATCAGCTTTGAAGAAATTCAAAAGATTGGATCTTCCTACTATTAAAGCACTACTTGTTAAGTCCAAATGACTTTACTTAGATAAGATTTTGATGTATAACAAAAGAGCAAAATAAAAAGAAAAGAAAGAC
>JANIJH010564284.1:0-13860 GCA_024520975.1 Erythroxylum areolatum
AGTGGTTACTATTTATACCCCTCCTCCACATAAGCAATTTTTATTCTTAATTATATTACTCATCACTCATCATCATCTTTATTATTATTATTATTATTATTATTATTATTATTATTATTATTATTGATTATTGTTGTTGTTGTTATTATTATTATTATTATTTATAAGTTTAAAATAACAACAATAATTAATAATAATAATAAGTTTAAAACTTCTTAATAATAAAAATTAATAATAATAATAATAATATTATTATTATTATTATTATTATTAATAATTATTGTTCTTATTATTATTATTTATTATTATAAATTTTAAACTTATTATTATTATTATTATTATGATTATGATTATTATTATTATTATTATTATTATTATTATCATTATTATTATTATACAAATTTAATTATCTTATTATTATTATTATTATTATTAATTTTTATTATTAATGTTATTATATGAAATTAATTATCTTATTATTATTATTATTAATTTTATTATACGAAATTAATTATCTTATTATTATTATTATTATAAATTTTGTAATAATAATAATAAATATGATATGGAAATATGATATAAAAAATGGTATTATATCATCTTTCATTTCCATTAATGTAACAAACCAAACAACATTATTGGTATTAATACAGAAACTCAAGTTACAAACCAAATATCATTTTTTTATTTTTCATACCCATTCCTATTCCCTTCTACTATTATATCCATATTCATACCCAACCCTATGCTCAAACCAAACACCCCCTTAGATGCGATTTTGGAATTCTATTAGCGCAAGGTACTGTAGTGTTTTGTTAGATTTAAGGGAAAATTTTGATGTTATATTATAGACTCTAAGAATATTTCATTCTATTAATAAGTGTCAACTAAACATAACCTTAGGCATGGGTTGAATTCATATTGAAATTAGACGCATGCCGTTATTTTAGGATTATCCAAAACAAAGTTGTTACTTTGACAAAATATAGACAAAAATAGTTCTAAAGATGCATCTATATATAGAAACAATATCAATTTGCAGAACTATACAATCATCAATTGCTTTTTTCTGTCATTTTCTTGCAATTTCAAGCAAACTTAAAGATGGCGAGATTGGTGAAGAAACAAGCAGCTTGCGTGGCGGTTATGTTATTGATAACTCTAATTACGACGATAGGCTTGGCGATGGAAAGTGGTGGCTGGACCAAAAAAGGTGAAGGGCTAGAAGTGGAAGTCAGAATGCCTCTTTATAGAACACAGTCCAGCGAGGTGGAAGACACCAAAGAGAGTCTACCTCTGTATTTTTCACAAGATGGGAAGATGGTTCAGTGAGCCCCTGCCACTTGACCAGTGATGGCTATGAGTTGTTGAAATGTGCTTCAAAAGTCACTGATCGGTCAAGTCGTTCAAAAAATAACGATTATAAGATTTTCAAATACAACCTTTTAGCATTTGCCGAATGTTGTTTATGTAATTCTGAGGTGAAATGATTAATTTCATTAAGACATTGTCATTACTGATGATAAATATTCTTCCATCGTTTAAGAGGAATGTTTATAATATAATAAAATTGTATTCGAAAATCTTGCAATTGTTATTTTCGAACGACTCGACCATTCAGTGACTTTTGAACCATCTTCCCATCTTGTGAAAAGTACAGAGGCAGGCTCTCCTTGGTGTCTTCCACCTCACCAGATTGAGTTCTATAAAGAGGCATTCTGACTTCCACTTTTGGTCATTCACCTTTTTTGGTCTGGCCATCACTTTCCATCGTCAAGCCTGTTGTCGTAATTAGAGTTATCAATAACATAATCGCCATGCAAGCTGCCTATTTCTTCACCAATCTCATCATCTTTAGGTTTGCTTGAAATCGCAAGAAAATGATAGAAAAAACAGTAGTTGATTGTATAGTTATGTGAATTGATGTTGTTTCTATATATAGATGCATCTTCGTAACTGTTTTTGTCAAAGTAACAACTTTGTTTTGGATAATCCTAAAATAATCGTATATGTATAATTTTAATATGAATTCGACCCATCCTAAGGTTATGTTTGGTTAAGATTTATTAATAAAATGAAACATTATTTTATCGTTTAACAAAAAGGTTTATAATAGAATGAAATAGGATGTGATAGAAAAGGGGGATTTTATAATACATCTCATTCCATTATAAATAATACAAATGAAAAACTTTCGATTTTGAAGTTTAAAAAGAAATGTAAAATGATAAACAACTTTACACTATATTAAATTATAAACCTTTCATCTAAACAATATTTCACAACATTAAATTATAAACCCTTCATCCAAACAATATTACATTATAATCCTTTTCATCTTTTTAATCAACATTTTTTTAATATTATATTCATTTATATTTCATTGTATTGCATTTTATTAAAAACTTTACGTCCAACTAAATATAGCCTAAGTTTTAGTTCAAAATTAATAAATTAAATTTAAATTTGTCAATTTTAAGATTGAAATTAAACTTAAAGGGTCGACAAAAACTCAATTCAAAATTTGATTGAAATGGCCTTAATTCATTTAACAAAGTAATCTAATTATCTAAATTAATGTTATTTTAGTATATAAATTTAATATCAAAATAATATCATCTATAAAGATGGTAAAAATTTGGGTCAATTTGGACTGTATTCAATCTTGATCTCGATTCGAAATTTATGGTACATATTTAATTAATTTTTTAATTTTTTAAAAATAAAAATGTTATTTTATGTTAAAATTTTTTTGACTTTGAATTTCAAGCTGAGTTAAATCTAATCAATTCAGATAAAGATGACAATAGATCGGGCTAACTATTGAGGCTTGGGACCGATCTTACCCGAAGGTAGAGAACTCGGGTCCGATTCAGCCCTCAGCCCACAGCCCACAGCCCACACAGGGAACCCAATTGCATCTCTAAACTAGAGTCAAACTCGTTTGAGCCATTACTAGCTAGCTTACAGCAACTACTCATATATTGTTCTGTTAGATATGGAACTACAGAAGCCCTGAAATGGAGTATGACAACTCCCTTTGCCCTTTAGTATTAATACCAATTGATTAATATATGTTGTCTAGAATTAAAATACAGATTTATATAATTTATAAATTTACATACGATAATGAAAAAGTATCAAATATAGATGTTATTAATATGTAATAATAATTAATTTTTATCAAAGTTTTAAAGTTTTAAATTACAACGTTGTATTTGCAAGTTATGCAATAATTATAAATGTACAGTAACAATAAATTATATATTATAATTGCAAATCGTAAAGAAATAATTACCATAAATCATATTAAAATTTAATCAAAACTATGAAATTATAACCATAAATATAATTATAATATGCAATGAATAATACTAATTACTATTTAAGCTAAAAGTACATTTTAAACTTCAAAGTTTATAATAAAATATAAATTCAATTCAATTCAAACGTTTTCAAAATATTTAAAACATATTCAAAATAAATGAAGATTTTAAAAGAACTAATTATCTGTTAATTAAACATCATGTTAATACTGACATGATGTTTTTATATTTTTAAATAAAAATATAATATTGTCATGTAATTAGTTTTTTAAATTAACAAAAAATAGACTTTAGTGTCACGCGACAGTAAAATCCACTTTTATAAATTTTTGATAATAAAGTTACATTTGCTAAGTGGTTGTAGTGATGTCTTATAATTAAAAAATAAAAAATGATGTAACATTAATATTAACGTGACATTTAATTGTTAATCCGTTAAATTTTTTTATCTATTTATGATTTGTTTTTAACATTTTAAAAATATTAAAGTTTAATTTTAATGTTTCGAGATGTTATACTATGTTTTATATTATGTTATAAACATTACAATAATATACTAGTACAATTTTTGACAGTAGAACTTTTTTCAGTAACTCTTTTCTAATGATAACTTTTTTAAGAAGTCAATCGACGGTTTAATTGTCATTTAAAAAATAACTTTTTGGAATAAGCTTCATATAGTAGATTCTTTGGCAACATAAAAATAAAAAATACTTTTAATTTAGCTATATTTTATTTTATAATAAAATTTATTTATGAATATAAAAATTATTTAAAATATATTAAACAACATGTAAAGCTATATATAATAATTATTATATAATTTTAAACCATATAAAACATAAATCAAAATATATCTAATCAAATCTTTTATATGGATTATAACATAAGTAAAACTAATATAAAAAATAAATATTAAAATATATAAAAATGTTAAATAATATTATATAAATATCAAAATAAACGTGAATATGTGTTTGTGGATATTGTGAGAATTATGTGTAAAATATAAAGATAAAATGAACTAAAAATAGACTCATTAATTGATTTGGAATATGTCAATTATACAGTAATAAATTATAGTATTACTATATTAAATTATGTTTATTTTATTTATTATTTATGTTTATTTTATTTAATATTTAAGTATTAATGTTAATAAATATTTATATTTATTTAAAAGTATAGAAATGAAATTGAATGCATCTTACAGTTTAACACAACGCTTTTGGGTTTTGATAACTCCATATTATTTCTGTAGATTCTCTATCGAGTGAATCACTCACTTTTGTTTCTCCGGCGACGATCTGTTTCAATCAATCTCCGATCAGGTAAACCCTAATCCTAACCCTAACCTAACTCAACCCTGTCGATGTATGTATGTAAACGTAAGAAGCTATAAGCTTTACTCCAGAAGATTGAAGAGAATATAGTGTAGTTCTTCTTTCTCTACTATGATTCTTTTAGGGTTCTAATTACTGGTGACCGTAGAAATTCGGATATGGATCACCATGAAGACGAGTGCCGCGTTGGAGGCGAATCCCAAAGTAAGCAAGACGATGAGGTGAGCCTGTTTCCTCGAGGTTTTGCGCCTAGTGATTTTTAGTACGGCGGTTGTGCTGTTTATGTGCTTTCAAACAGGAATTCTCTTGATTGTAACTCTGAATATGAATTTTACTCTAAAAAAGTTTCGTTCCTGTTTTCATTTTTCAGGAAGCCATTGCCCGACTTGAGGAAATTAAGAAATCTATGGAGGAAAAAGTGTCTCTTCGGCAGAGTAACTTGAATCCTGAAAGACCTGGTTAGTTGCTTTGCAAGAATTTGAGGATGGAATTTATTTTAATTGACTTCATTGCATGTAATGTATGAAATTGATCAGAAATGTAAAATTTATGAACCTTGATTAGAAGATAAAGTTCATACGTGCAATATTTTGCGTATGATTTAAGGAGAACAGAAATCTATGAAGTCAAGCGTGTTATACATCAAATAAGTTGCTACGTGTTCTGTTCTTGGATGATCCTTGATAGACTAATCCTGCTTCATTTGTTTCTTTTTTGTTAAGTATGAAGTTAGTCTGTCTTTTAAGTATGTTTGAGGCTGCATTCTATGTTGCTTATGTTTTAGGCTTTTAATATATTACTGTCACATTGACTTTAATGTAATTACCGCCCATCAGATGCAGGGTTTCTCCGGACATTGGATTCTAGCATCAAACGAAATACTGCAGTTATCAAAAAGTTAAAGCAGATAAATGAAGAACAGAGGGAAGGGCTGATGGATGAGTTGCGAAGTGTGAACCTTAGCAAATTTGTTAGTGAGGCTGTGACAGCTATATGTGATGCAAAGCTTAAAACATCTGACATACAAGCAGCTGTTCAGGTAGCCTGTGTATTCAGTCATTGGCATAAAACTCGCTGGTGCTTGTTCCATGTTATTAAGTCAGGTTAAAATGCACATGCTAAAGTTGTTAAAATGCAATCTGATCTGTACTTTTCGAACTGTTTTGGCTCTTGGTACAGTGTGTGGAAGTATTCTAGTCTTGTTATATGTTGAAGATCACATTCTTGCATGGACAATAATACATAACGCTGCAGTTATACATCCTCTTTTTTTTAATGCTTTGCCCTGACACTTATGTTCATCTTCCTCAGATCTGTTCCTTACTTCATCAGAGATACAAGGACTTCTCACCAAGCTTGGTACAAGGGCTTTTGAAGATCTTTTTTCCTGGAAAAACTGGTGAAGACTTGGATGGGGATAAGAATTCAAAGGCTATGAAAAAGCGAAGCACCTTGAAATTGCTTGTTGAACTTTATTTCGTTGGAGTTATAGAGGATGGCAGTATTTTTATCAATATAATTAAGGATCTCACTAGCTTAGATCATTTAAAGGACCGGGATAGTACACAAACAAATTTGACTCTCCTTGCTAGTTTTGCTCGACAAGGGAGACTCTTTCTGGGATTGCCACACTCCGGACAAGAAATTTATGAAGAGGTGCCAAAAATCTGCTGTCTCTCTGTCATATGTCATTTTGCAGTTATTTGGGAAGTTGGACTAGGATCTGGAACTGGTTATTTCATTAAGAACTAACTTGTTCTTGCTTTAATGCCTTGCTTAAAGTGATAATGTGTGGGATGTTTATCAGCACTTCTTATTATGTCAATTGCTTTTATTTTTCTTTTGCTAAGACACTTTATTCTTCTTCTGATTACTTGCCAATATGAATCTGAATGATCACCGACTAACCTAGTGATGTGTGGTTGCAGTTTTTTAAAAGCCTCAACGTTACATCTGATCAGAAGAAGATTTTCAGAAAAGCTTTTCACACATATTACGATGCTGTAGCAGAGCTGCTTCAATCTGAACATACTGTAAGAGTTACACTCCTTTCGACCTTAGAACTATATACTGCTTTAACCCAGGACAGTAGATTATGAGTTTATCTTCTACTCACCTTTGCTTTTTATTTAGTATGAAGACTGTAACTGTCAATTATTATTTTTTAATAGTCACTTCGTCAAATGGAGCATGAAAATGCAAAGATTTTGAATGCTAAAGGGGAACTCAGTGATGAAAATGCTGTAGCATATGAGAAGCTGAGGAAGTCTTATGACCACTTGTATCGTAATGTTTCATCGTAAGTTATCTACAATTGCTTCTTCTTTTTTTGGATCTTATCCATGTTGATGAGTTACCATCCATAAGTTTGATAATATATGTGTTTGTAGAGCAGTTGAACTTGCTCTCACACTCAATTTTTTGGATAGAGAAATAGAGTATACTTTAATTTATCCTTGATAGAGAAATTTTAGCTGGCATCAGCAATTTTTTCTGTGATTTATATGATATACATAAACTTTTTGTTATCAGTTTGGCAGAAGCACTTGATATGCAGCCCCCAGTGATGCCAGAGGATAGTCACACGACTAGGTTGACTTCAGGTGAAGATGCATCCCTGCCTGCTGCTGGGAAAGATTCTTCTGTTCTGGAGGCTTTGTGGGATGATGAAGATACCAGAGCCTTCTATGAATGCTTACCAGATCTCAGGTTTGTCAGTGCTGGATGATAGCATTTGAATGAAAGTAAATCAAAGACCTGTTAATTATTATTTACCAAAAATGCCTCATCATTTAATATGACTTGTTCAATGTTCTTGGATCTTGGTGAAACTTTGGTGCGAATTTAGAAAACATGCTAAATTTTCCTTCCAGAGCATTTGTTCCAGCTGTGCTATTGGGAGAAGCTGAACCCAAAGTAAGCGAGCAGTCAGCAAAGACTCAAGAGCCACCAACTGTGAGTAAATGCTTCAGTTATCTAACAGAATTTACGTACTCCGTAAACAGATAAAGTTGCTATATTTGTGTTTTATGCTGACGTTGTGCATCACTTTTGTTCAAGGAATCGGCACCTGGATTGGAACTAGGCCAACCTAACGATGCATCAGAGGTTGCAGAAGAATCTGGTGCTGTGCAGGAAGGAAAGCCGATAGAGAAAGGGAAAGAAAAGGAAGAAAAGGATAAAGAAAAGGCCAAAGATCCAGAAAAAGAGAAAGTGAAAGAAAAAGATATGGATAGAAAAGGAGAAAATGAGAAAGATAAACTTAAAGGTGTTGAAGGGACAAATTTGGATGCTCTACTGCAGAGGCTTCCTAGTTGTGTTAGCCGTGACCTAATTGATCAATTGACAGTAATCATACTTCTGCAGTTTGTTGTTTCAGTCGTTCATTTCAGCAATTCCACACCTTATGTGATGCGCAGATCTTATGGTTATGAATCTTCAATTTCTTTTCTTTTTTCAGGTTGAGTTTTGCTATTTAAATTCAAAGTCAAACCGGAAAAAGCTTGTGAGGGCATTATTTAATGTGCCTAGGACATCTCTGGAGCTGTTGCCTTACTACTCACGGATGGTTGCCACCTTATCAACTTGTATGAAAGATGTATCTTCTATGCTCTTACAGATGTTGGAGGAAGAATTTAATTTCCTGATAAACAAAAAGGTCTGCTTAGTGATTTCATGTATTTTTTTAGATGAAAGGGGCAGTTGGTTAATGATATTAGATCTTGTTGCATGCGTAGTCATTTTCAGCTTGTCAAGAATTTTAACTTGTCAATTATATCTTTCTGCAGGATCAGATGAATATTGAAACAAAAATCAGGAATATTAGATTTATCGGAGAACTCTGCAAGTTTAGACTTGCACCTCCTGCTCTTGTATTTAGTTGTTTGAAGGTACGTTTATAATCACTTCCTGATTTTATATTTTAATTCTCAAAATTTTAAATTGTTTAGGTGTTCGCTAATTAATCACTTAATCTTTGTG
The DNA here is from genome assembly GCA_024520975.1 of Erythroxylum areolatum. NCBI lineage: Eukaryota > Viridiplantae > Streptophyta > Magnoliopsida > Malpighiales > Erythroxylaceae > Erythroxylum > Erythroxylum areolatum. Next base: position 8,651 of record JANIJH010564284.1, read on the forward strand.
ATGACTCAATGAAGATGACTTTCATAATCAATGTGCATCTTCGTGCATTAGCCAGAAAAAAGTTACTTGTAAATTCTGGCGCTGATATACTTCTTTTTGTTCCTACATCTTGCTGTTTAACATCAGATCTGTTGATCTCTTCTGCTTGGTTAAGATTCTGCTTGGTTAAGTTGCTTTGAAGTTTTCTATGTGCCTTCATTCTTATATTCTAGTTGAATAAGGCAGAACATTGATGGAAACCACGTGACACATCACATCAATTTATTTTCACTAATTTGCTTTCATTAGATCAATTTTTGTTTGTGAATGGAATATATGATCAGCAAGGGATATGTACTATTTTGTAGTTATGTATGGTGCTTCATCAAGGACTTTGCATTTGACAGATAGGTTTATGTATTCTCTCTTTACAGGCTTGTTTAGATGACTTCACTCATCATAACATTGACGTTGCTTGCAATCTTCTCGAGACATGTGGCCGGTTTCTGTATCGATCTCCTGAAACTACTGTCCGAATGGCTAACATGCTGGAGATACTAATGCGCTTAAAAAATGTAAAAAATCTGGATCCCCGGCTTAGCACTCTTGTAGAAAATGCTTATTATCTGTGCAAACCACCTGAAAGATCTGCACGAGTGTCTAAAGTTCGTCCTCCACTGTATCAGGTGTTGATCGATTCAGAGCGTGTTCTATACTTCCATTTTTTAAATATTGGATGTATTAATCATTGTTTTGTGATCATGGATGCAGTATATAAGAAGGTTGCTATTCTCAGATCTTGATAAATCTTCTATTGAGCATGTGTTGAGACAGCTTCGTAAATTACCATGGATTGAATGTGAGGCGTACCTTCTAAAATGTTTTATGAAGGTTCACAAGGGGAAGTACGGTCAAATTCACTTGCTTGCTTCTCTCACAGCTGGTTTAAGTCATTATCATGATGAATTTGCAGTTGCAGTTGTTGATGAGGTTTGTGTTTTATTCCTCTAGCAAATAAGAATCTCTGGTTGTTCCTAACTCATCTTAATCATAGAACTTATTTTGGGACCTATTTGAACTACAAGTGAGGTTCTCCTTCTGTAGTGTATTCATATTACCCTCCTTCTAAAACCAACCTTATTTGACTTATTAGTTTCCATTGATTCTCATGAAAAGTTTCTTGATTCTTATTTTGACTTTTGAACCTTATATTTGGGGAGCCTTTGTGGTTGGTCTACAAGCCCCAACGAAAATTCTTGTGTAATCTGTTATCTTGATTATCTAGCCTCAACGGATCAGACAACTCAAATGGCTTCATCAGTCACATATTTTGATGCCCATGCTTTGGATATGCCAATGGTGGAATTTCTACTGAGCTTTGTCTCTTTTTATTTTGGATTTCAGGTTCTGGAGGAGATTAGGCTTGGGCTGGAATTGAATGACTATGGGATGCAGCAAAGGCGCATTGCCCATATGCGTTTCTTGGGAGAGCTGTACAACTATGAACATGTGGATTCATCTGTAATATTTGAGACACTCTACTTAGTTCTTGTCTTTGGCCATGAAATACCAGAGGTATAGATCTCCATTTCTCTTATTTTCTTTACCACTGGGTACACTTGTTTCTTAATGATCCATCGGAACTCTTTTTGTGAAGGAAGGGAATAACAGAACAAAATCAATTAACTCATCTCTTTCCATCTTGTTGATCACAATTTTTTATCTTTTTTATTCCATCAATTGCATTTTGATATTTAAATATGATTTTTATTTTGGAAATTATGGTAGATAAGAAACGATTAATTTAAACTTTGGCAGCATAATGCTTCTGGTTGGTAAATTGTTTTGAATTAATTTTTAAATTGTGAAAGGTTAACTTCTTGTCCTCTTGTGACGGGTTTTTTTTTTAATCAGAGACATGAATGATCCCATAGCCAAATTGTGTATACAATTCAAAGTATGAAATTATGGTTTTTGCTTTTTCATGTTGTTAGCAAGATGAGTTGGATCCACCAGAAGATTGCTTCCGCATCAGAATGGTTATTACTCTACTTGAAACATGTGGACACTACTTTGACCGAGGTTCTTCAAAGAGGAAACTTGATCGATTTTTGATACACTTCCAGAGATATATTCTCAGCAAAGGTGCACTACCCTTGGACATTGAATTCGACCTGCAGGTCAGTTATGCAGATTTTAAACAATTCTGTTAATACTTAATAGCTCCATACCATGTTTTTCCTTTGAATTCAAAAACTAGCTCTTCAAAACAACAAACAAAGAGTCTCGATGCTTATGGATCTTTTATTGTCAGTTTAAGTCCAAGGGGTTTCAGTTGACAACTTCTCAACTACTTTCAACATGATAATTCAATTTGTTTGTTATTTGGAAAATCTTCTTACGGTTTTCTCTCTTTATATATGCGTATTTAATCTGAAATGTAACTTTTATGTTATTTATTTGAGTTTACTCACAAGATGTGTTTTCAGGACTTGTTTGCAGACTTACGCCCTAATATGACTCGATACACATCCACCGAAGAGGCAAATGCAGCTCTTATAGAACTTGAGGAGAACGAACTTAGTGTTTCAACTGAGAAGACCTATAGTGAAAAGCATTCCGAGTCTGAGAAACGTTCAAGGACTACTAGGTCTGGCACCAGTAATGGCCAAAGAACCATGAACACGAATGACGAGAATGGTGGGCTGCATGAGGACGTGGGTGAGAGTGACTCTGATTCAGACAGTGGCACCATTGACCAGGGCGGTCATGAGGAAGAAGAGTTGGATGAAGAGATTCATGAGGATGGATCAGACACAGAAGAGGATGATGATGATGGTGATGGACCTGCTTCTGACGATGATGATGAAGTCCGCATCAGGCAAAAAGTAACAGAAGTAGATCCTCTTGAAGCAGCCAATTTTGAGCAGGAGCTGAGAGCTGTTGTTCAGGCAAGTTTGTTATTGCTGGCTATATTCATAATTGATGTTCATGCTGTGTTATTGCTACCGTTTTCTATTTCCATTTTGTGGCTCATCATTGGTCTAGTCTACAATGCTTTGGTAAATTCATTCTCAAACTCAGTAACAAGTGCTTGCCTATACCTTTCTAAGGACCTGCTCACACCTTATTAAAAATTTGATGATTTTGCGACATATTTTGTGCAGGAGAGTGTGGAGCAGCGAAGACAAGAGCTTCGAGGTCGACCTGCATTGCATATGGTAATGCCTATTACCTTGTTTGAGGGTTCCAACCGGGATCATCATGGAAGAGGTTTTGGAGTTGAAAGTGGTGATGAGGCAATGGATGAAGAGGCTGGGGGGAACAAGGAGGTTCAGGTGAAAGTACTTGTAAAGCGAGGTAACAAACAACAAACAAAACAGATGTACATTCCTAGTGATTGCTCCCTCATTCAGAGCACCAAGCAGAAAGAAGCAGCTGAGTTTGAAGAGAAACAGGACATTAAGAGGCTGGTATTGGAGTATAATGATAGAGAAGAGGAAGAGATTAATGGGTTGGGAACACAAGTGCAAAATTGGATACCCAGTGGTAATAACAGAGGTGGTGGCAGACACAGTACATGGGAAGGAAGCAGTGGAAGAGGTGCTGGATCACGTCATCGGCATCAACATCATTCTGGTAGCGGAATCTATCATGGTAGAAGAAGGTGATGTGTTGGCAGTTAAACATAATGACTGGGCTTTCCGGCACTTCTTTTGTAGATGCGGTGGTTCTACAATTCAAACTGGATCTTTGTCCATCAGGAAATGCTGAGAACGGTTTCATTTCAAAATTGTGTAGCACAAATTCTCCCCCTGTTATATAATTGGTGCTAATATAATGCCTTCAGCACTGAAATTTATCATCCTTTGGCGAGTTTAAAGTCATGCATCGAGTTGCAAAGAATCAATGCCCCTTATGCAGTACGATACTCATATGTTCATACGCTAAGCAAGGTCAACATTTTGAGTTGATTCAAGAGAGTTATGAGGTAGAACATATTTGCAATGGAGGTATGTGGTTGATACAATATTGCATTGGTGATTCTATATGTCAGGGGTTTAGTAATGTTCTAACTTTTTTATTCTGAATAGTGCAAATGTCACTTCTGTACATATTTACATCGTCGAAAAGTTTGCTGTTTTGTGTCAATAATTTCATTTTATATATTTGTTAGTTGCATAGTAGATGAATTGCTCCATGGTGATGGACAGAGTATAGCTTTTGTTCTATATACCTAATCAAGAATAACACTCAACTTCAGAACCTATTCATGAGTCGACAATGGCTTTTGATTATTCCTGTCTTCATTTCAGCCAGAATAATTAGATACCCTTTGGTTGCTGTAATAGGATTGAACTGTGCTTAGTGTGCCACTTCCTCTACAGTGATCAATGGTGGGCATTATTTAATTGCATGGCATTTCTTAGTAGGGTCGGCTTTTGATATGTTCAATACTCTTTACCTTTTAGGAATATAAAATATAATCTAGTATGTCCAGTTCATATGATCTAGACAAGAAAAAGGGAAAAATATTCCATGAAGTGGAATTTAAAATGTTGCCTTATAGAGAAATCTGTAGTGACTTGTCCTTGATATTCAAGTTCCATTGTTCAATTGGAACATAAGATTTGCTTTTCAAAAGTTGGCATATTTACTTATTTTGGAATTCGGTTCTGCACAGTCTTCGGTGCCCTTTAAGAAATCACTCTCTTTTTCCAATGCCAAGTCTTAAGAATTGTATGCCATTTGTGGTACTCGTGGGATCTACAAACGTTTCCATTTTAGGCATAAACATGAGTCCTCTCACTTGGTTTTGTTCATGTTTTGATAAAATAATATGCCAGTCTTTTATATTACGAAAATAGGTTTATAAATTTCACTTTTGTTCGACCAATTGAATTGAGTTTGGTCTTGGACGTATGACCAAAACTTTCTATATATATATGTATTATATACTTAGTATCAGAGTATGTTTGCTTCTTATACAAAATTATGAGGTCTGAACTTTGGGTAAATCTGACAGACTTGGTATCCAGTTAGACTTTGGACTATTTGTACCAAGAAAAGTCATTCAAGCATAACGCAGAATCCCTTCGTTCTTCCAATTAAACTCCTCTCTTTCAGTTATTCTGTTATAACCCTGATTTATAAAATGTCATTTATATATTTATATGAGATTTATATAAATGTGTGGATAAGATTTAATGAAATACGATAAAAATATCATA
>JANIJH010564310.1:0-13859 GCA_024520975.1 Erythroxylum areolatum
TTGTGATTCGAGTTCGTTTTTGCTATTGGCTTCCGCATTTTGTTTCCGATTCGAAATTTCGATGCGAAATTTCCGTTTCCATTCGCTTTCGTTTCCTTCGTTCTTCCTTTTTCGGTTGGGATCCGGTTCCCGGATCGGGTCCCAACATCTAGGGTAAGGAATGGAGAAGCATCAACATCTTTTCTTATTCTTTTCTTATGTGGTGAGGTTTATTTGTTTATGTTTTTTGTTATGCTTATTAGCTAGAAACTTTGGTTAGAGATGTAGTTTGTAAGGATTTATTCAATTATTTATACATGTTTTAATTATTTGATTGGTTGATTTTATTCTCTTTGATTTTAATTAGTCACCATAGATTAAATCTTAGGGATCGTATGAAAGGCTCATAGGTAAAGTATGATTTATTCATTAGGAGAATAAACTCTTTAGCGCTAGACAATATCATATACTATAGTAATAACTATATTGATTAACCGTGTCTAATGAGTTTGATTAGGTAAAATTGCATATCATAAGTGGAAGTAATCTAGTTAGCTGTATCAATGTGCCTTGAAGGATCACATAGATACATTAGGTTAATTGTTATTTTAACTTAAATAATTAATTGTGTAATTGAATATCTATCTAAGTGCACCTTAAATCCTAAATGTGTGTTATTTGATTTATTTCATAGTGTATTTTCTTTTTATAGATAGTTATGAGTTTAATTATCTCTTAAATCAATTCTGTAGCTTTATTTAGTTTTCTTGTCTAACTAAAATTATTAGGATTAGTACCAGTTCTTTATGAGATTCATATTATGGAATCATTCCATTTTTATTTAGCTATCTATGATTAACTTTATGGACTTGCAAAATAGAAATAATAGAAGATAAATTTTTGGTGTTGTTTTTGGAGAATTATTACTATCTTTTGTTAATCTTATTTTTCATTTTTATTTCATTTATTTCAAGTATTTAATACAAGGTAGGAGTGACATTTTAGATTCCTTAGTTAAATTTGATCCTAAAATTGAAGGAATATATAAAAAGAACTAAGTGATATAGAGGGAAGAAATGGCTACATATGAAGATAACTTAGATATGAAAATGTAGTAGCAGCCACAAAGGATACATATATGGGACATCTAATTACTAGTAATTAAAGCAAGTCCCTTATATATTAAACTTAGTCAAATGGTAAGGAACTACAAACTTAATCAAGTACATCTACACTTGCTCCTGACCTTTGAGGTATCACCTGGTGAAGATAAGATCACATTCATCAAGGAGTTTTATTTAATGATCCAAACATTTCATTTAATGGTATCATAGAAGACTAGTTTGTGATGAGTTGCTTCTTATACTGTATAAGAGATAAAGCAAAGACATGGTTAATCTCAATAGAGGATTACTTTTTTTAGGATTGGGACCATATTTATGACACTTTTATGTTAAGGTTCATTCCACCACACATGATCATTGAGTTAAGGATGCAAATACAAAGCTTTACATTGAAGGAATGGGAAGCGTTTCATGAAGTTGGAGAGTGATATATGTCTCTACTTAGTGCCCTAATCATTGTTACTCCTTGCAATTTTTGATGTAATTATTCTATTATGGCATAACATCAATATGTCAAAATTTGGTGAACACTACAACTTAAGGAACTATCTATATAAAGACTGTCAAAGAGGTGAAGGAGATCATAAAGAACTTAGGAAGAAATATGTCAACCAAAGTTATAAGAGGGAAATCTGAGGCATCCTTTCATAAGGTGCAAGCATCTTTTGACCTAGCAATGCAAATTGGAAATCTATTAAACAAGATAAAGATGATCTTAAATCTTGATATGAGCAAAAAGGAGGTGTATTGCCAATGTGGCATGTATAGACACCTAACCCTCATATGCTTGAATGATGAGCCACCCTTCAAATACAATGACGAAACTAACTTGGCTATGTTTGAACGAAAACAAGCAATATGTAAAAAAACTTTCTCTAACACATATAATTCAGGGTGAAGGAATCATTTAAACTTTTCATCCATAGTTAGCACTAATGAAGAAGAAATGAAGCCTTATGTTTTGCTAATTCTATAATCTCAAAGGAATTAAACAAAGACTAAGGAAGATGGATTTAATAAAATTTTAAAGTTCTTTAAGAAATTGAACATCAACATACCCTCCAATTTCATAAAATAAAAAATTTAAATTTGCATAGAAACACAATTCCTTTAAATTCAAACAATAATCTATTGCACTTGGCTAGTTAAGTGACTTGCTTAATGTAACTATGTACAACTTGACAACATTGCACCACTCATTCATCTCCTCTAACTTATATAACTTTCTTTTTTCTTCAATCTAACTGTTTCTCACCTTATAATACATTAAACTTGTTATTTATTTTTTAATAATAATATACCTTTTAAAATTCCTTCTTAATATGAAATTACGTCACCAATGCTACATTACTGCCTATATATAAGTAATCCAATTCCATTTATCACTTAATCTTTTCCCTTATTACTTCCTCATATTGTTAAAAAAAATGCCTTAATATGCTACGAACATGCATATAGCCTTCATAGTAAGCACTCAACATCTCACTATTTTTATTTTATCGACATTCCTACTAAAAGTTTCCCCTAACATATATTGGATCCCACCTCATATAGTCATAAAAATGAAACTTGACATATGAATTATTTCTCAAGTTAAACTCTATAATTGTTTCATTACATTTTGTCACAAATTATTCACTATTATTGTTATCATATACAACAACCATAAATGTGTCTTTCAACTTCTCAGATTTCTTATATCCACTAAATTTCTAAAGTAATTTCTTTAGTATATGCCACAAACACAATATATATATATATCTTACAATAGCAAATGCCACCTTAATGACATTACAAATAATCTAGTACTCATTTATAAGTATACCACCATATGGCTTCTTATTCATATACCTCAACTATGCACATAAAAAGATAATGAAAACTATTAATGATCTCATTCTTATGAGTTCACAACCAAGTAATACAAAATTTATGTGATGGCTTACACTGATAAATTGAGAAAATAAAATTTTGTGTTCATTGATGAGATAAGTGGTATAAGACATCATAACATCACAAAATTCAATAAATGCTATCAACTCCTTGCATTGACTTTAAAAAATTCCTTATATTTCCTTCCCTATTATAGTCAATTTTGTAGAAAAATCTTTTCCTTCCTTCTAATAAAAATCTTATAAATAACTTCTTCATCACTTTGTCCCAACCTAGCTCTTCTTAACATATATGTATGAATAATATAATTCTTATATAAAAGTGTCATGATGTTATGCCCACCCATAACTTTAACAATTGGGAGTACGTTTTTGCACAACCTAATTCCATAAATTTTATTTATTTTCAATATATATCTAAATTAACTATCCATAAACCAATGGTTCCTTATAAACCATGTGTTATATGTAATTAGTTCATGGTTGTGCACATCTTGAAACTTGATTATGCTCTAAATATGCTCTAAGACTCAGATAATCTACTCTAAAATTCTCCACTCTCATATTTCTTTCCTTGCCTTATAATGGTTGTAACATTGTGGCACCTTACATTTTTTGGTACAAATCAAAAACCATTTCCGAACTTACAAACTTCATTCCTACTCTAGGTATAATCTCTATCTCAATGTCCTTTGCCCTACTGTATGAGCTCGCCCTATCTAAGCAACTCTTCTTGTTCTCTATTTTATCACTCATCTCCATGACACTTCTATAAGTATCATAACATACCAAAATATACTATACACCAAATGAATAGGTGCCAAAATGGAATTCAGTGTTGGAACAGGGGCATTAGATCTTCTTATTTTTTTCTTCTTTCCAAGCTCTTCTTCTCTCATCATTAAGCCAACTTTCACTCTAAAATATACTAGCCAAGTTGAAATCTTGTTAATCATACACAAGTATTTAAACCTATTATTCTCATTTCTCATAATAACTTCAACCACTTCGAATTCTTATACATTTATATGTATCAAAACTTAACAATGCACCTACTAAAAACAAAATAGTTGAGGCAGGAAATGGATGCTTAATAAGACAAATGGCATATAAATGGTTGCTTGATAACACAAGTGGCATAGAAATGGTAGCTTGATACCACAAATGGCACCAAAATAGTTTCTTAATACCATACTTTTATGGTATCTAGGTAGATAAAACAAAAACAATAGCTAATAATAGAGGACAACTATGAATAAAAAAAAACTTGCAAATTATAGACCGAAGGTGTACATTTCCAATTTCAAACTTTATCAAATTATTGAATGTGTTAGGTGGATGGAAAATCAAGCTTTTTCCTTACATATAGACAAAATATTTTTCTTTTATAAACTAACTTTTTTTATTCTTACTATGTTGATTACAATTTTTTTCTAGATCTACTATTAAATAACAAACTACTCTCCTTTTTAGTTATTTTTTATTACTAATTGCCAAGTCATATCAATGTATAGCCACAACATATAGAATATAAAGGGACTTCCTTTGCATTTTTATGAAGGCCCTAAACTCAACATTCTCATCTTTTTATATCAAATTTGGGGACTTGATTCAAATTATTCATATTTAATTAGATTTTTATTCATCTTGAAATTTTTATGCTAATGGGATATGAGGGAACAATTTTTTTTCCAAAAAAAGGTTACAAGCTTAGGAGATCTCATCAAGCTTACTTTTAAGAAAGCTTTCAAATTTTATTTTCATCCATTTAAGGGAGAAGTTTTAATTAGTCTTACACATTCTCTCTTTTTTTGTAATTTATAGAGTAATATGTATTAAATTTTTTATTTTAAAACATAGTTTCATTAATGTCCACATTTTAAAAAGAAAATTTCTTAACTTATTGGACCTAGTTCTTAGGTTCATAAAAATCCTAACTTAAGCCCAAGGTTTGGGTTGAAGGTCATTATCTTCAGTATCACTTTTCTACTTATTCAAGGTGTAATAAATAATGTTTTAATAAATTTAGAGTGTAAAGCGATACCAGATATAACAATTAGAGCTTACTTAGACCTTTTGTGAAATGTTGAGATGCCAATTGCACCTTTAGTAAGGTTCTTTTAGAATTAACGCTTGGATCCAAGTTCCAAAAGTCTAATACAAAACCTTAGCACTAAATAATGGTTATAATCAATTTCATGAATATACATTCTTTCTTTTTTTGAAAATTAAAATGGATTGAATTAATTAATAAGAGAAAGAATACAACATAACCAAAACGTTAGGGATATACCCTTTACTTTCCTTACATCGAGGTGTAAGGAGAAAACTATAGAGAAATGAAAGAGAGAAGATCAAGCTCACATATTTTTAGATATTAAAAGGTGATAATGTAGTATTTGTGCATTGTTGATGAAGATGCTTAACAATAGATCGTGGATGTTTCAGATAATGGCAGACTGAATAGATTCTATAATTGAGCCTTGGTTTGCAAACCTCCTGACATTACGTTCCTGCCATAACATACACACCCAAGTCCTTAAAACAAGGATGAAAATAAAAAGAGAATACACATTCTTTCTTATGAATGCTTTATGTTATGAAATAGCTTGTCCTATTGAGAGTATAAGTTGAGAAGAACTGATTCATTAACTTTTAAATAATAGTTTGATAAAAATGAAATTAACCAAAGTCTAAATTATTTTTAAATTTTTAGGTTTATTTATGAATTTTTTATTTATTTCAAAATTAATGATGTAAATAAGAAGAGGACAACATAAATTTGGATGTCCTGTTATTTAATAAAGTTAGTTATGTTTTAACTCAAGTTTTTGTGGGTTGGGCAACCCATTTTCCTAGTAAATAATTTTATCTTATTTCAAACCTTAATAATCATTTTAAGCTCATTTTGTCTAATTGATTTGGTTTTTAAATCACTTGAGATTTTCAAACTCAATTAAGCTTATTTATTTTATATTTAATACGTACGTATATATGTGTGTGTGTGTGTGTGTGTGTGTGTGTAAGCGATCTAAGCTTCTCATAATCAAGAACTCATTTCTAATTCTTGATCAAAAGTTCTTTTTTCTTCATCAAATAAACTTTTTTGTCTAAGATGGATGCCTTAAATTTGGATCATTACATTGTAATCCATTTTTAGCTTTTTAAACTACAATCAAACCCCCCTTTTTTTGTCTAATTTAGAAATATTTGACTTAGTTCTCATTTCACCAATTGAAAACCATTTCCAAGCCTTAATCATCAATATAAGTTCTCTTTTCTCAAATCCCTATAACATAAATTATACATCTTGAAATATTTTATTTTAAACCCTAGGAAATATTGTAAACTCCTTGGTATTTAACCATAACTTTTTAGTTTCTCAACTTGCTTTTGAATTTACACTTAAATTTTCTTTTCAAATTCTCTAAATTTGTAAAAAAAAACTTTTCAAACCTAGGTAATCATTTAGGTAGGTAAAATAAGATATCGAACACCTTTCCTATTATACAAATACACTCCTAAGCTCAATTCTTTGGTTTAGTACTTCCTTATATTTTTAATTAGGTTTTCTCTATATTTCCTAAACATATATATTAGTTATATCATTAATTTTATTTGATATTCAGTATCATTTTTTTAATGGTGTCCAAAAAGTCAATGAAAGTTGTGATGACTGTAGTGGGGATTAGAAGATCGAGCTATTTTTAGGTCTTAGGTTTTGTCTTTTAGGGAGTGTTTTTTAATTAAAATTTGAAATTCAATAATAAATGGGGTGTGTGGTTCACATTTGGCTTGATTATCTACTTATTTTTTTGGAATTTTCTCACTACCATTTTTTTTTTGCTATCTTAAAGTGTAAGTAAGGTAGTTTAGGAAGGCAGAGATGTTCCAATTCTCTTTTGGAATCAAGTGCATATAGTATTATATATATTTATGTCTATTTTTGTTCATTTTCTTTTTACAGTAAAACTCCTCACATGATTACCTTGTTAACATTGAGGTTAAGATGGTTCCTAGCAAGTTTGGCTTATTTATTAGCATTTATTCTTTTATAACTAAAACCTCGAGAAGATGAGAGGGATAATCCAATTTATATTAGCTTTTCTAGATATATCCCTTTTCTAGGTTTCACCTAACCTTTAGTTATGGAGCATTACCAAATGCACTACTCTGTTTAGAGCTTACTTGTAATTTTATTCTTCATAGAATGTCAAACTTTAAAGTATCCCTTAAAAGGAATCAATGTGTTTTTCTTAAATCATCCTTTATTTTCTTATTATCATACATGGTTTTAATAAAGTTTAAGGATATTTTTTTTATCTTGTTTCTTTCAAATCATATGATTTTTATACTTATTGAACCTTTAAAAATTAGGTTTCTTTTTAAACAAAATTTCTAATATGAAAAAGGGATAATTTTGCTTTCATATTTTAATCAAATTTCAGTATTTAAGGGATTTGCATACCATTTTATTGTTTTTTAATCTAAATTGTACATGCATAGTCTAATGCACTTTTGGGATTTGATTAAAGAAAATTATGAGCCTCTTATTATATAAAACTGAGATGGAATCATTATTCATCAAAGGCTTACTAGGAGATAAAACATAGGAACAAAAGTTAAAACTCCTTTACGAAATATCGAAGATAAATGGAATGAGTTGAGGTTCGAATGAGAGGATTTGATATTTTCAAAATATGCCATGATCAAGAGAACATAAAGTAATGTCTAGGAGCTAAAAGCCTATTACTATAAATTTTCAAAAGAGGATCAAAACTTTTTATATTGAGAAATTTGGAAGGATAATATAATTTATGGATATAAAGATACCATGGATTGTCATAAACCTCCTAGTTAGATTCTAAAATATGATGTATCAAATATTCAATTTTGGAAAGAATGAAATAATACCTATGATGGAGGAATCCCAACAATTTTAATAGATACATTATACGGCAATTAGGAACCAATACATCTACCCCCATAAAAAAGTAAAAAATATATTAGAGACATTAATACACTTCCAAAGAGATCTGGGAGGAGTGGTTAAACAAGATCCGTTGTCCATGTCTACATAAACTATCTTAAGAGTTTATGAATTAATTTGTTTTCTTTATTAACAAGATTTATTGATGATTGACTAGTAAGATTGCAAGATAATTTAAAATTCATAGAAGTTAATCCAATTCCAACAATTTTAATTGAAATATTTTAGAAATTAATCCTTATATAAACGTAAGAGGTGAAGAATTATATTGATATATGCAATTACCCTATGTATGGGTGTTGGGTTATTTGATTTATAACAATAAAGACCATTTTTTAACTTGTATATAATAGAGTTAGGAAAAGGAAAATGGGGACAAATTCTCATATTATTTTGTGTTAGAGGGCTTTGGTGGATATGAAAATGGAATGTTTTATACTAAATTCAACATTAAGGCCAAAAAATATTGATTGCCTTTTCAAGAATTATTGGAATGGCTATTTTTCACTATTATTACTGTTAACAAAGGAATTATAATCGATATGAAATTCCAAAACAAGAAAAATGATAGACTATCAATGAATATTCCTAAATTTTGGGATGAATGTAGACCAGTTTAACAAATTGCAATTAGAAAGTTTTGAAAAACAAAATTATAGAAAATATTCTAGCTAAATTTGGAGCCAAGAACTAAGTTAGGAAGTATTAATTTTTTAAAGATTGGAGATGCTAAAAGGAAACTAGTTTTTAGGTCCCCAAATCTTTAAATTTAAATATAGAGCCTCTAGTTCGAAGGACAACTCAAGATTTTGTTCTTTTCAATGAAGCTTAATATGAGAAAGTATGAGCACTATATTGCTTATAAGAAAAATAACTTAAATAAGAGGTTGTTCAATTAAAAGTGAAAAGGGATGCTTTTAAAAGAAAGCAACCAAATGGTTAGTGAGAAATACAATGAAAGAACATTAAAAGAAAAGAAGGAAGAATTGGTAAAGGCAGTGGTACGAAAAAAAGATTAAAAAGAACTTTGCTTGAGGACATAGAACATGTTTGATCACAATGTGAAATTTATAAGAGATAATCAAGAATTAAGAAAAGGAAGCAAAGAGTTGAAGGAGCATAGGAAGCTACCATCTAAATATTTTAATGCAAACGGCCAAAGGCTAAGAAAAAAGGGTTGATCTAAAATAAATTTATAAGTTAGCCACTGCCTTTTAAAGAACACATATCTTTCTTACAGATTGCATGTAATCCAAGTTATGTCTGAATATTTTGCTATAACTTTCCCAATCATCTACTGTTCAATTTGGCTCTACTATCATCTTTCCTAGTTTTTGCTTGATCATCATAAGCTTCATTCTTCAATAAATTCGATGGAAAATTTGAGGTTTACGTTCTAGTCTCGAATTTTGTTGCACATGGTTATTTTGCTCTCAAGGAATCCATAGAATCAGGTGTGTTTTTTGGTTTTCTTCTTTGTACGATACATTTTATGACATTATTTTGAAATTAGTGAATTGTAATTTATTTGGAAAAAATTGTTGATTGATATTCCCTATTTGCTGGATTCTTTTCTTTCAGTTGAGACTCCATTTCAATCTACCTATGTTGCTACAACTTAAATGTAGTTTTCTAGCTGCTGATAGTTCCCACAAATTGTGATAAATATATCTATTGAGCACTTGAACTTCTTGCTTCTTATTATGGATTCTTCTGTAATTTCTTTCCCTCCACAATTTGTATATCAAGAAACTTATACTCAAATATGAAAATGAAGTCACAATAATTTTTAAATTTATGCCCTAGTTCCCACTCTAGTGTTTCCTATGTAGATGAGGTGTAGATACTATAAGTTAATCTTAATAGTGTACATATCCAAATGCTAGAGGAATAATCATAAATTAATAAAAGATGGTTTCTAGATTTAGGGTGAGATTGCCATAAGATACAAATGGTAGAACCATTATGTGAAATCCTATTTAATATAAGAAGTATGTTTCTTATAACTAGCCACAATATAATGAAGAATTTATAGATATTATTCTTGAACTACACTAGCTTAAACTACTTGACTTCCTAAGAATTACCACAAAACAAAGCTACATATGAAGTAGTTGTGAATTTTTTATTAGGGCCTCTAGGCCAAATTATTATATTTGCCTTGGACTAATTAGGGATATAGTTTGAAAAGTGAAGTAGAAGGCTTGGTAATCCTCTTAAGGAATATTTCCATCAATTGCCTTAATCACTTCATTAACTCTTACATTAAATGGGAGGGAGTATTATAATAAGTGAAAAAAGGGTTAGAGGTAAAGTGGTCTAAAATTCGTCTAGTTATCAAAATAAAAGCTAGTTTGCTCCCCATTACTTATCACATATTTCTTCTGATTGCCTATTACTTCTCTTAGTCTTATGATAAGTTTAGTATTTATTAAAGACCTAGAATTAGCCTTAGCAGTCTAAAAATTGGATCCTCTAATATATTCCTCATACATCTACTTCACCTAAAGAGATTCTTTGTCATTGAATAAACTCCATATTCTTTTTTTCATTAAAGCTATGTTTGAAGCCCTAATGGATTTGATTCCTAGTCCTTCTTAAGTTTTGGGGAGACAAACCTCTTTCTATTTGAATTTAGGAATCCCTTTATTATTCCTTAACCCACTCTATAGGAAGTTTCTTAATATCTTTTCAATATCTGTAGTGATATTAATTAGAAGTGCTACACGAGAACTCCAATATAGGTGGATGCAATTGAAGATAGAGTTTATTAGTTGAATCCTTACTATATAAGATAAGTTCTTGGACATCCAGTTATAAGTCCTATTAATAACAATGGTAGCGTGTCGTAACATTACATAAAATAAGTAAACCTAAAACTATAACAGTGGCAAACCTAGGTCGATTCCATAGAGATTAAATCCAATTACTCTCCTAAATTATTTATATAAGTAAAACAAGGGGGTTTGGTTTAATGAATATTGGAAAACAAAGTAAAATTTAATGTACAAAAGTAACTTAAATTAAACAACAACAAAATGATAAAATTGATTAATGGTTTGAAATCTGGTTCTTTGGTTTAATCTCGACCTACGCATAATTTCATACACGTCATTGCATTATCATGTCTCTATCTCTCTTTAGACTATTTATTGTGAATTAACAACAAGCTCTATTAATGTTAATTTTTCTTTAGGTCGTAGTTAATCGAGAAGAGCTCATTAATTAACCCTAACTATATGATAACCTAGAATAAACTCCCTAAGTTTAATCAGACAGTCATTTACGAATTACAAAAACAGACCAATCTATGTAATAATCACACAAGCTCTTATTATTTATCATAGGTAACATTATCCCTAACGATTCAATGCTGTTAGTTGCCATATACAACTTCAAACATGACTATTACATATCGTATTGAAGTTCTAACAATGGATTTTTATGAAAAACAATCTAGTAGATAATTAAGATCATTCTTACACAATCCCTAATCAATAAGCACAAGATAATGTGAACAATCTGAAAAGAGGGAAAGAAAACGATACACAATGACGATATGCTCAAATGTGCTTTTCGACGTCAACTTCACCTTCAAACTAGTGTAGGGAAGGTTATCCCTCCATCTTCTTCATCAATCTCCAAGAAAAACCCCATGAATAGCCTCTGGGATGTGAAAAATTAAAGTGAGAATGAAGAAATTTGAGTTTATTTTTAAGAATTGTCCGTCGTCACAACATAATGTTTTTATAGCAAAAAACTAGGTTAAAAATGGGACAGGTGGAAAGTCATGGGCGTGGAAAGTCATAGGTGTGACTTAGTGTATCACGTCGATGACATAATTTTCATCGGTGTCTTTCTTGCTTCATAAAGTTAACTGAGTGTGAATTTAAAAAAGATGGCTCAATGAGTATGCTTTTGGCTCACTTTAGCTATTATGCTTCCAAATTGTACCTAAGATTTAATATGAACTAAAGTGAGTGTCTTAAGCATTTTAAAGAATTAATCACCAAGTGCTAAGGATTAAATGTATCAACAATTAAGCATATATCAAGTTCCCCCCACACTTAGCTTTTGGCCGTCCTTGGGAAAATTATCAAAACCAAAACACTTACTCATTTTCCATATTTCCTAAGAATACATAATCTTAAAAAAAGATGAATAACTTGCGAAAACCATAGCAAGAACTTAACATTCAATGCTTCAAATAATGATCAATCAATATTCATCACTTTTAGAACTGAATAATCTAGAGGTAAAGTTGGATAAAATGTGTTTAAATAAGATAGATCCATATGTATACTCAAAAACCATTTATGATTATGACATTCCACAACTTTGCATATCATTTCATTTCTCCACCACCAAAAGTCACATGCATAATCATAAATCAAAGGACTTTTCTAAAGTTATAATATGGGCAAGGGTAAGGTAAGATGTATTTTGGGCAATGCAATATAAAATCCATTATGCTAGTGAAGCAAAAGCAACACTTAATGAAACATCAAGCGCACAAGCTAACATCCATTCAAAACTAGGTACCATCAGCTATGATGAAAGCAACAACTTTGTGTCACAACTCAAATTCATGCTCTCATATCGTAAACCACATCAAGAATATATCACTCACAAAAGTTGATCATAAACGATACTTTGAAATCATACGGAGTGACCCTTGAGAACTACATCTCCCTTGTTCACATTGTAATCAAACAAACCTTTACATAAAACTTTAGGAGGAGACATTAATCATGAAAAAATTTGCAAACAACTTCATTTCCTCTTTGATATTTGTATTCAAACATATTTCTATATTTTTCTTTTTCTACTCTTTTCTTTCCTTTCCTTTTTCTTTTCTCTTTTTCTTTTTCTTTGAATAGCATTTGTTCCCTCCACTATGACCAAACTGTTCTCTTATATACTTAACTTACTCTATTTCATTACTTTGCATCAAGAAGGAGTCAATGGTATCATGATTATCCTAGCTATATATCTCATATCTTCATTGAATGGCCTTAATAGAGGCTAAAGAGGAAGTTTTCATGTTGTTCAGCTGTCGTGTTAAGCCATCAATTTTTTCTTGCATCTCTATTACTTAGTCAATAACTATAGCTCCCTTATGTGCTCAAATGGTTATATGTTATCAACTTCGGTCATTTGTCCACAGATAGCTTTTACTGGTCATTTCTTCAAGCAACTCCTTTGCTTTGTCAATAGTATTTCGCATAAGTGATCTACCTGATGCTAGATCTATGGTACCTTTCGTAGGTTGATTGACTCTATTATTGAAGGTTTGCAAAAAAAAAAAATATTTTGGTAGGTTGTGGTATGGATGCCTCCTTTGCAAATCCTTATATCTCACTTGTGCCTCATAAAGTGATTCTCTATCACTCTGTTGGAAGTTCATGATTTCTTTTATCATCTTTGTAGTTTTAGTGATGGGGAAAATACTTGTCTAGGAATGCAAATATCAATTGCTTTCACTTCGTGATGTTTAAGGGAATGAGAGAGTGATGCAAAGTTTTAGCTCTATCCCTTAACGTAAAGGGGAAATGTCTCATCCTAAAAGCTGAAGTGAATCACACGTTAATACAATGCTTATAATATGATATATGAATGCACGAGAAGGGGGGTTGAATTGTGTATTCCCCTTTTTGAAAAATCTTTCAAATACTTTTTGCTAAAAACCAAGTTCTTTTCGTAGAAACTTCAGTAAATCCGAATTAATAAAAACTTTGAAAACTTGTTTGAAAACTAAGTAATAACAAAACTTTGAACTTAAAAGAGAGATAAAGTAGAGAGAAGTCGACACAGCAATTTTATACTGGTTCACCCCAAACCGTAGGCTACGTCCAGTCCTCAGAAGTCTTTCTG
>JANIJH010564408.1:0-13850 GCA_024520975.1 Erythroxylum areolatum
ATAGATCAATATCCATTCATAAATTATGAACATCAAATTAATGAAACATGCCTTTCTTTATTTATTTATAAAGTATGCACACAACTTTGTACAAAACGCGCTAAAGGCGATTGCCTTTAGGGCACTACTCTAACATCATTGGAGGTAAGATTCAAGAGTTTAACAAAAAGTACTTAATAGTTGAATTGATAGGAAGAGATATTGTGTTTTGCAATCTTTTGTAGGTGTAGAAATTGTGTTCTGCACTCAAAGGAAAAACTGTATCGATCTATATAGAATTAGCCAAAGTTGTCTTCATGAATGTTGTAGCTTATCTTTCTATCTTTCCAACGATAAAAACATGAAATTTTTGGATATTGGAGTCAAGAGATATGGTCATTATAAATTGGTGATCTTACATAGGATGTATATACAAAAGGATTATAGTAAATGAAGTGATATCGCACTAAGATTGTTCAATTTGGGAAGATTATGAGTGAAAGTGATGTTAGAATGGGTGTAGGATCCATTGGAGAGGTCTCAAATAAGGGGAATTGAGCAAAAACCTGAAAGTTTCACGGTCAGGCCGTGTAAAATTGACACTGACCGTGTGTTCCTGATGCAAAAACACCACCAGACCCGAAAGAAACACGGGGTAACCATGTGGGTTCACACGGCCGTGTTTTTTGACCTTCCAAATGACAAAATGTCTTTTTATATTCTTCCAAAAGTTGTATATCTAGAATTTTTCTTCAAAACCATCCTAAGATGACCTCAATCCGACACCTCTAGCAAAAGTTATGCCAATTGTCCTGAAACAGGTCCAATATGATGGAGGACAAATGCAAGTTTGATTCTTTTGGCCATAACTTCATCATCCGACCTCCAAATGAAGTGATTCCTGAACCAATAAATTTATAGCACATTTTTCTATCTTAAATAAAAATTGATAGCCTTTGATCTTGATTTGAAAAAGGTTGATGAAAAGAAAGTGAGGGATCGGTGGGAAGAGCATGACTGGATTATGAACATACTTTGATTTTTTTCAAGCATATCTTGATCTATAGGGCTCCAAATGAGATGGTTCTTATTTCAAAATGAGCTAGAGACATAGAGCTAAAAGTGCTCTAAATAAGTCAATTTGTGATTTTAGTGTTTGACTAATGGGGCATGCTACCCTTGTGAGATGATGGATAACGAGGGTTCATTGAAATAACCCTACAGGGTTTTCCCCTCACGCTTTATGACTCCGGATTGTTAGGCTCTAGAAATGGGGTCCATCATCTTGTAATATCAGAGCTTAGGCTTTAATGAGTCCAAGGCTTAGAATACGTTGTGCTATGCATTATAGTGATATGTGATAAGTTGGTTGCATTGTAAATTGATTGATTACATTAAATGACATGCATATCATACATACATGTAGGAAATAGGATTAAGATAAAATGTAAGCTAATTGTTAGATTATTGAAGGAGTGAAATGTCACCTCGTAGAAGGACACGAGGAGTTTTACAAGGATTGGTTGCACCTGACCCTCCACCAAGAGAGGAGGGCACGGATGAGTCTAGAGCCCCAGGAGATGCTAAGGCTTCTACAGGGCATGGTAGTGGGCCCTCAAGATCACAGATGTGGCAGTCACCTGTTTCATTATAACAAGTGCCTACCTTGGATCTGAGATTGTTTTAGGCATTTACTCAGGCCTTTGTCCAAATTATGGGTCAGATGCCGCAATCTTTTGCTCCAGCCCCAGTTAAGAAAGGGAAGTAGTTCGACAAGCTGAGGAAGTACGGGGCAGTAGACTTTTACGGGACCACTGATCCCGAGGAAGTTGAGATATGGTTGAGAAAGACGAAACGGATATTGGAGCAGATGGATTGTGAAGATGACAAGAAGGTTGAATATACTGCAAGTTTGCTACAAGAGGATGCTCTGCATTGGTGGGAGAGTGTCCCGGGAAATCAGATGAAGCCATTGGTGTTGGCATGGAAGGACTTCATGATTGTTTATAAGAAGTATTTGTCTGAAGTGTACATCCAGCAGAAGCAGAGAGAGTTTTTGAGCCTCACCTAGAGGGAGATGATGGTGAGTGAATATGAGAACCGATTTACACAATTGGCCCGATATGTAGCTGAGTGGCTAGGTGCTGAAGGTTTGAAGCGGGATTACACTTAGCCATTAGAGAGAAAGTGGTAGCAAAGAATTTCTGCGACTTTCAATAGCTGGTTGAAGCAACATTGAGAGTGGAAAATGTGGAGAACATCAAGAGTGCAATGAACAGAAAGAGGAAAGGGAGAGAACAGTTTAAGAGAGGAGGTGGTGCTCATATGTCAGAGAGGAGTGCCAGAACTTTTCTTGCATAGTCTGAGGAGAGAAGCAGTGGAGCACGCAAGGCTAGGCAAATGAAAACTATCTTATATCAAGCCTTAACGGTTGAAGCAGCAAGAAGGGAGATGGGGGTAAGCCACCCATTTTCAAATGTGATCACTGCGGAAGGTTTCATATAGGAGAATGTTACTGATTGACTAGAGCGTGCTTCAATTGTAGGGAGAAAGGACATATGGCAAGAGAGTACCCCCAGAATGCAAGACATGAGAGAAGTCAGATGCAAGCTTCAAAAAGGGCTGAGATAGCGGGACACAGGATAGCAACTGAAGTGGGCAGTTCTAATGCCACCAGGAAAGTGAACCCTCTAGGGAGATCAAGGGTTAGAGTATTTTCTATGATGAGGGAGGATGTAGAGACATCTCCGGAAGTTGTAACTGGTATGATTAAATTATGTGATGAGGATATTGTTGTTTTGGTTGATCCGGGTTCCAGCCACTCATTTATTTCATCAAGTAGGATTATGAATGGTAGAGAATTGAGCCCATTGGATACACCTTTGATAGTTAGTATTCCAATCGACCAATGCATTATTATTAGTCAAGTCTATAGAAACTGTGAGATACATATTTGAGGAGAACAATTAGTGGTGGATCTAATGTTATTGAGGATAGGAGGATTAGATATGATTTTAGGTATAGACACGTTAGAGAAGTGTAATGCTAATTTGGATTGCAAATGGAAGAAAGTAGATTTTGAGCTAAACGAAGGTAGAAAGGTGGTGTTTCTGGGAGACAGAAAAGTCAGTCCACCTCGGATTGTTTTGGCTCTGACAGCAGAGAGAATGATGAGGAAGGGATGTGAATCATGTTTGGACTATATGGTAGATATGAAGACAGATAGAGGGAAGTTAGAAGATCTACCAGTCGTCATGGAATTCTCATATTTTTTTTCCGAGGAGTTACCAAGACTACCGTCACCTAGGGAAATTGAATTTTCCATTGAGCTTCTTCCAAGCACAATGCCAATATCGATTCTACCTTATAGAATGGCTCCAGAAGAATTGAAGGAGCTTAAGGAGCAATTGGAAGATTTGTTAGAGAAAGGTTATATTAGGTTGAGTGCTTCATATTGGGGAGCTCCAGTCCTTTTTGTAAAGAAGAAAGACGGATCGCTGAGGATGTGCGTGGATTACAGGAAGCTCAATTATGTCACTATCAAGAATACATATCTGCTCTCACGCATAGATGATTTGTTCTGATCAATTGCAAGCGGAAAGGGTCTTTTCTAAGATAGATTTGAGATTAGGTTACCACCAGTTGAGGATAAAGGAGTCTAATGTGTCAAAGACTCCTTTTAGAACACGGTATGGGCATTTTGAGTTTTTAGTTATGTCCTTTGGATTGACGAATACCCCTGCAGCTTTCATGGACTTAATGAATAGAGTCTTTAAGTCCTTTTTAGACCAATTTATCATTGTCTTTATTGATCATATATTGGTTTATTCTAAGAATGAAAAAGAGCATGAGGAACCTTTGAGGGTTGCCTTAGAGATATTAAGGAGGAACGAGTTATATGTCAAATTTGATAAATGTAAAATTTGGCCAAGGGAACTGGTGTTCCTTGGACATGTAATTTAGAAAAAAGGAGTGCATGTGGATCCGAGAAAAATAAAGGCGGTTGTGAAATGGGAAACACCTAAAAATGTGGCCGAAGTGAGTAGTTTCTTGTGTTTGGCTAGATATTACAGAAGGTTTATGGAGTGCTTTTATATGATAGCAGTTCCACTTTCCAAATTGAGCAAGGAAGAATCAAAAGTTTGTGTGAACAAATGAATGTCAGAAGAGTTTGAGGAGCTTAAGTACAGATTGACGAGTGCACCGATTTTGACTTTGCTGTCAGGCAATGATGGAAACATAGTGTATAGTGATGCCTTGAGCAAGGGGTTGGGGTGTGTGTTGATGTAAGTAGATAAAGTGATTTCCTACACTTCTAGGCAATTGAAACCTTATGAGATGAATTATCCTACGTATGATTTAGAGTTAGCTACTATAATCTTTGCGTTGAAAAAATGGAGACATTACTTATATGGAATCACCACCAGAGTGTTTACAGATCACAAGAGTCTTAAGTATCTAATGAGTCAGAAAGAGTTGAATTTGAGACAGAGAAGATAGTTAGAGATGCTAAAGGATTATAACTTGATGATAGAATATCATCCAGGGAAAACTAATGTAGTAACGGATGCACTAAGTAGAAATCAACTATGGCACATGCGGAGATAGTGTATCTTCCTTTGTTGAAGGAATTAGCCAAACTCAGGGTGACATTGAGACAAGCCGAATTCGGATGTGCATTGGCTAATTTTAGAGTAAGGACAATGTTGAATGAGAAGATCAAGGAGTTGTAGGAGCAAGATGAGTATTTGAGCAAGCTTAGAAAAGAGATTAAAAGTGGTAAACCTTCTGAAATAGAGGTAAGGGAACATGGATTGGTGGTGGTAGGAAACAAACTATCTATTCCTAATATGCAAGAGTTGAAAGACGAGATTCTTGATGAAGCATATAATGCGCCTAGGAAGTACGAGAATGTATAGAGATTTGAACAAGCATTTTTGGTGGAAATGAATGAAGAAAGAAGTTGCAAAATATGCTAAAAGATGTTTAGTGTGCCAGCAAGTCAAGGCTGAAAACTAGGCACCTTTAGGCAAGCTTAAACCTTTGTCGATTCCAGAATGGAAATGAGAGAAGATTACAATAGATTTTTTAATGGGATTGCCCAGGACTAGTAGGAAGCATGATGCAATATAGGTGATTGTTGATAGGCTAACTAACGTCAGCACATTTCTTGCCAATTAAGCAGATAGATTCTTTGAATGCTTTGGCCAAGAAATATATTGATGACATAATCAGACTTTATGCGATTCCAAGTTTAATAGTCTCGGATAGAGATCCCAGGTTCACCTCCAAGTTTTGGGAAAGCTTACAAGAGGCTTTGGGAACTAAGTTACATTTTAGCACAGCTTTCCATCCCCAGATTGATGGGCAATCGGAGAGAACAATTTAGACAATGGAGGCAATGTTGAGAGCTTGTTCTATAGATGTCAAGGGCTCATGGGATGATCATCTACCTTTAATTGAATTTGGCTATAATAATTCCTACCACTCAGGAATTCAAATGGCACCTTATGAATCTTTGTATGGTAGGAGGTGCAAAACTCCTATTTGTCGGGATGAGGATGGTGAAAGGAGACTTTTAAGGCCTGAGTTGGTACAAGTCACGATTGATAAGATTAAAGTGGTGAAACAAAGACTTAAACTAGCTCAAGACAGAATAAAGAGCCATACGGATGCACATAGAAAGGAGATGGAATTTGAAATTAGAGACTAAGTGTTTCTTAGAGCTTCTCCATGGAAAGGAGTTTTGAGATTTGGTAAGAAGGGCAAGCTTAGTCTAAGATATATAGGCCCTTATGAGATCATTGAGAAGATCAGGCCTTTAGCCTACAAGTTAGCTTTGTCATCAGAATTATCTAAGATTTATAATATTTTCCACGTATCGATGTTGAGGAAGTACCGATCAGATCCTTCACACATAGTTCAATCATCAAAGGTCCAATTAAGGGAGGATTTAACATATGAGGAGCAACCGGTGGAGGTCCTAGATTTGAAGGAAAAGGTTTTGAGAAACAAGGTTGTGAAGCTGGTTAAAGTCTCATAGATGAACCATTTGATAGAGGAGGTAACATGGGAGCCTTTGGAAGCAATGAAGGAGAAGTATCCACACCTCTTTATAGACTCAGGTAAAAATTTAAAAGGCGAAATTTTTTTAGGGGGAGAATTGTTGGACCCCAAAATTTTTTAAATTATTGTCGATTTATTTGTTTAATTATTTAATTACAATTTGTTTATCTATTTATTCATTTTTAGAATTGGGTCATTAAATTAGTAAGCATGAATAGAGATTTGAATTTATATGGGAATGTTAGAATTAAGTTAGCTTAAGGAGTTAGTATGTAAAGGCAAAAGGAGGGGCATAAGGGACCTTGTATTAAATGATGAGGGCATAATTGGAAGACAAGGTTAAATGTTGTCTTAAAAATAAGAAAGAAGAGGGAGAGGAACGTGAGAAGCTAGGAGAAGAGAGAAAAAAGCATAGAGAAAGAAGAGAAGAAGAAGAAAACCATGCATATATGAATATTCACATATATGTTTGATTGTGTGGCTCATTGCTAATGGCTATAAATATATTATCCACTAAGCTGTGTATCTCATCCCATCATTTTTCCCTCCTCAAGTGCAGAACGAGAAGATTAGTGACCTTTAAAAAGGCATTTGAAAAACTCCAAGATAGCTAGAAATCTTTTGTACTAAGTTAGTGACTATTTTAGATAGCTTTATAGGCATATCAAACATCAACATCCTTTGTACCTTGTATTAAGCTTTTGATATGTATATTGATATGTAAGTAAAGCTTGTTCAAACATTTACTTTGTTTAGTAATGAGAATGAGAAATTGAGAAGTTCCTTTTGTGTATGAAAATGTTATTTTAAAGGTTGAGTATGACGGTTATGGAAGTGGAATGTGCATGTGCGTATTCTTCTTCATTGAGATTGTAAATTGTTGTTTGTGTTAGAATGGTATGTTAGTGATTGGAAAGGTTGTAATGGAATGAATCATTGTAGGTAAGATTCAAAAGTTTAACGAAAAGTACTTAGTAGTTGAATTGATATGAAGAGATATTGTGTTTTGTAAGCTTTCATAGGTATAGAAATTGTGTTCTAAACGCAAAGGAAAAACTATATTGATCTAGATAGAATTAGCCAAAGTTGTATACATGAAATTTGTAGCTTATCTTTCTAGCTTTCCAACGATATAAAGCATGAAATGTTTGGATATCGGAGTCAAGAGATATGGTCATTATAAATTGGTGATGTTACATAGGATGTATATACAAAAGGATTATAGTAAATGAAGTGATATCTCACTAGGATTGTTCAATTTGGGAAGATTATGAGTGAAAGTGATGTTAGAATGGGTGTAGGATCCATTGGAGAGAGAGGTCTCGGAGAAGGGAAATTGAGAAAAAACCTGAAGGTTACACGGTTAGGCCGTGTAAAATTGATATTGACCGTGTGTTCCTGATGTGAAAACACCACCAGACCTGAAAGAAACACGAGCTACCCGTATGGCCGTGTGTTTTGACCATCTAAATGACAAAATCTCTTTTTAGAGTCTTCACAAAAGTTTTAGATCTAGAAGTGCTCTTCAAAACCATCTTAAGATGACCTTAAAATAAGAATGGAGAAGGGACCAAAGAGACGAGATCCTTGCATTGTCATTTTTAGCAATAACAATGTCATTCACATATGCTATTAATATGATGATGCCATCCCCAGATTTTTCTGTAGAATACAAAGTGATCATATTTACTTTTATTCAATCCAAATGTTTTAACTACCTGACTAAATTTTTGAACCAAGCTTGAGGACTTTGTTTTAAGCCATGTTGAGATATTTGAAGACAAAAACTTATATGAGCAAAGGTTGGGTAGTAAGGTATTTGTTCTAAGAAAGTAACATCAAAGGATTCCTAGTAAGGTTAGGACAGTAGCATTTGTAACCTTTTTATCTTTGAGAATAACTAAGAAAAATGAATTTCAAAGATTTGAGGTCTGTGATCTATAGACAAATATCCTAAGCAAAGCAGGCATAACCAAATATTCGAACTTCAATAGGAAACAATGAATTACTGGATTGACCCAAAAAGTTTAGAATTCATTTAAAACAATAGGGCTCTTGTGGTCTCAAGAAGGTGTCTATTCTTCCTTTCTATTACACCATTTTGTGATGATGTATTTACATAACATATTTGATGAGGGATGACATTCTTGGTTATATAGGACTGGAAAGGTCCAGATAAGTATTCTTTAGCATTATCACTTGGTAATATGTGAGTTATGACATTAAATTGGGTTTTGATCTCAGCACAATAAGTTACAAAAATGAGAAAACAATTTAGAAAAACTTTTTTATTAAATATAACTAGTTCACATGAGAATAATTACCCATAAAAGTAACAAAAATACTTATATCCAATTTAAGACACAAATGAAAAAAGACCCCAAAATTTGAATGATCCAATTTAAAAGGAAAACAAACTCTTTTATTAACCTTAGGTCTCTAGCTAAGGTGATAATGTTTTGCAATATGACTTGAATCATACTCTAATGAAGACAACTTTTGGTATTGAGGACATAATCTCTTAAGTAGAGGAGAAGGATGTCCTAATCGACATTATATTTCAAAAGGAGTTATAACCCTAGAAAAAGTAATAGCTTTGGTATTTGTGTGCCAAGGATGTAAAGACCTCCATATTCGTGTCCTTTACTAATAATTTGATTCGCTATAAGGTCCTAAAAAAGATAATAATTGGAAAAAATAAGACAACAATTAAATGTTTGTGGAAAGCAAAAGCAAAATTTCAACCTTGTTTGTGTAATTATTGTTGCATTTTATTAATTATCAAATATTAAATACTGAACTTAATAAAATTTTCAGTCCTGACTCCCCATACATCTCAAGAAATGATGGTTCACCATCAATATCTTCAAGGGCAAGCAAAATTGGACTATTAATAACCATTGACTTAACAAGACGTTTATCTCTCCTGATAAATTATGCATAATGTAGTTAATAGGCATAAAAAACAAGTGCAACATAATTAAATGAAAATCATTACTAAAGAGAAGATAAAAAATGGTGGTAGATATATGGTTTAAAAGTATAAACCTTGATGGAAAGACCCTTTAATCGTATAATTTGTGTCACTGTTAAAAATTCTACAGTGCCCTATGACAAGGGCAACATTCGATGTTTGGCCGAGGGTCTGTTAAAGGGTAATCTTCCATTTATAAAAATCCTCAGATGTCTCTGCCTAATTTTTACAAAAGGAAAACAAACAAAGGTTCTACATAGTATTGGGTATATCAAGTTGCAAGAGACACTAAGATTGTGGAAATGCTTAAATTAAAATTCTTGCAACAAGAAATAATATATGATTGGCAATTAGGTTTAAACTTAATGGAATACTCTAGAATATGTAATGGCTAAGTTCTAGTCCACTGAATAATCAATAAAATAGGAAACAATTATAACATTATCTTAATTAGACAATGCATCTTAAGGATGAATGCTCGCTCATCATATTCATCAGGAAATAATATAGCCAGTAGCTTTTTGTCCTCTCTAACAACAACACTGCCACAGAAGCTAACATTAGAAGAATTGTGCATAACAAATAACCATAAAAACAATGATGCAAAAGAAACTAACAATCATAATAATAGCATCAAAATATTAGACAAGCATATTCTTGAGAAATCAGATCAGGTATCAAAATCAACATGTATACCTCTCAGAGTTGCTCAAGTCAATGCCTCCCAAATAAGGTTGACTTCCTTGCCTCTTTGTGACAGGGCACTCTGCAAAAAGAATAAAAAAGAAAAGTTAAAAGCTAATGATGGAATAAAATAACACAATAGTTTCAAAATTTTTAAAAGCTTTAACACAAACTCGTGCCTACAATAGTCCAGTCAAAGAATAAGGGCAATCTGAGTTTGTAGAAAAAAGGTTGACTCTACAAAATCATAAACTTCAAAATCATGTAAAATTTAGTAGATGATAAATCCGTATAGAGAGGCCATTCTCTCTTGTCATTCCATCTATACCTTAATGTCAAAATTTAATAGGAAAAGAAAATTAGCTGAACAATTTCAAAAAGATATTATGTTATAGAATAACACTTCATTTTAGATATAAGTTTATTAGGTGTTTATGGATGTGTGTGCATTTAAGAGTGAGACAGGTGCTATATATAATTCTCGTTTGATATTGCAACACGGGTTGCCTAGCCACTACAGTAATCACATCCAATAACTTAAATATATAAAATATCAAACCAAGAAGTAACTTAATTTACTTCTCACCCACGATAAGATTATACAATTGATAGCCAAAACTTAAAAAGAATGAGTAGCTCAATTGAATATGCATAAGCAATCAATTTTTTGCATGATAATCTTATAAAAATCTACAAATAAAAGCATCAATACTAATAGGATCACCTTTAAAGAACACCAAGGATGTGCATGTAAGGATGAACCACTACTTTTTCCATGATTTGTCTGTTCCTGCAAAATTTCAGGTAATATTGTGTTTTCTTTAACTACTGGTAACATAATTAATTATCAATTCAATGTTTTTTATCCTTTTAAACAATAAGATGGGAGTTGTGATTTAGTTATAATATTAAAGGAATCATCCAAGAATCGATTCCTATTCCAATAGTAAGTAATTATGTCCAATATTCTTGCTCTTTTTCCTTGATTTTATAATTTAATAAATAAGCACATCATGAAAGCAATGGTAATAGCACTTAAACCTTGGGCATGTTTTTCTAATCTTAAGGCATTGTAAGAATCAGCATTATAAGGATAAAGCACCCCGGCCAACCCAAGAAATAAAGAAGTATGCCTGAACCCAAAAACTGATACAAATGCATTTAAGAATTAGAAACTGGAGGAGTAAAATGAAACATAAGATGAAAAGGGAAACAATCACCAACCTTTGGAGGATATAAAAGTAAGCCACTCTCGAAAACTAATAGGAGTGAAAGTTGACGAGTGAAGATGAAGAGATATACTACATAGCATTGTAAATAACACGTAATAAGTGAAACATTGTCATGAGATAGGAGTGGAAGTTGGTGAACGAAGAAGACGAGATATATGATGTAGCACTGTAAATAATACATAATAAGTGAAACATTGTTGTGTAGAGGGAACACTTATCTTGATGTAATTGGCTAATTTAGCTACAAAACAAATATTTATAAGGAAAACTAGTATTAGAGCCATGATTCAAGCTATAGAAGATGTTGCAACATGGAGGAAGGAACACGAGGCCAAGAATAGTGACAAGTAGAGAGGTTCTGCGAAATCAGATGCAGGAGTTGGAGATAAGGCATAAATGAAGTATGCAAGAATTGAAGGAATAGTTTACTCAACTATTTCAAAAAGATAATAACGAAAATGACATCAAAAGAAATATTGATCAAAGGGTCTTGAAATTATAAATGGAGAAGGTTATTATGGGGGATATTACACCATTCCTACGAGGTGTAGAAATATTGAGCTACTAGTGTTTAAAGTAGAAAATTTTTTTACTTAGGTGTTTAAGTGTGAATAATTCTTTCATTGGATTGCACATCAGCTAAGTTGAAGGTAGGTTTGGATACAATGTATTTGGAGGATGAAGCTTTAGCCTGGCATGAGTTCTATGTGAGGAATCAATTAGACAGGGATCCTCCTAGTTGGGTTGAGTATTTGTTGATGTTGTAGTAGAGGTTTGGAGAGGTAGCTTTTGAAGATCTGATAGGGGAATTGAAGTAAAAGGGAACGGTGAAGGAGTATTGTGTTGAGTTTGACATGTTATCCCAAAAGTTAGTGATGCTGGAACCTTTTTTGGTTAGTAAGTTTTTGAAGGGGTTGAAGGTGGAGATTGAATACCAGTGAAGTTGTGGAATCTTCGGACTTGTCAACAAGCTTATGAATTGGTGAGGAAATATAAGATGGTGGCTATACATTGTGAAGTAATGGAAAAATTTCATCAAAAGGGGTTGTATTATGTTGGAAACTCACTAAATGTATCAAAGTCTCCAGGTTTGTTTCCGGTGCAAGGAAATAAAGGGGATAAAGAAATGAAGTGGAGTAAAACTGCTTTCAACCAGGAATTAGATGAGCGTAGAGCTAAAGGATTGTATTTTTGGTGTGAAGAAATACATTCTTGAACATAAGTGCAAAAAGAAAACGTTGCAATTGTGTGTGGTTGAAGAAAAGGTGGAGAATGAGGAGGTTAATGTAGATGAGAAAGAATAGATACCGAGTATATCCTAGCAAGCTATATTGGGAGTGTCTGTGGTGAAATATCAACAGATCAAAGTGTAAAGTATGTTAGAAGGAAATGGAGTTCATATATTGGTAGATGGGGGAAGTGCCTATAATTTTGTGGATAAAAAATTAATAACTAAAATTGGAAGAAAGTTAGAAAAGGTGAAGGAGTTGTTGATTATGATAGGAAGAGGAATGAATTTGAGTTACAATCATGTCTATAAAAATTTTGGGTGGCAAATAAGGGGTAAAGAATTTTGTGCATATGCATTAATGATTGATATTGGTGAGACTAATACGGTGTTAAAAGTGCAGTGGTTATTGATATTGAATGACATTATATTCAATTATTAAAAAGGGATCATGAAATTTTGTTGGTTTGGCGAGGAGATAGAGTTAATAAGTGAAGGATTAAAAAAACTGATGAAGTTATTAGAGAAAAAGCGAGCTCGAATATAGAGTAACAAAG
Source organism: Erythroxylum areolatum (assembly GCA_024520975.1). Taxonomy (NCBI): domain Eukaryota; kingdom Viridiplantae; phylum Streptophyta; class Magnoliopsida; order Malpighiales; family Erythroxylaceae; genus Erythroxylum; species Erythroxylum areolatum. Next base: position 12,721 of record JANIJH010564408.1, read on the forward strand.
ATGTTATATGTTATTTTATGGATGTTGGGAAATCAGGATGGCATTAGGTCCCGAACAAGCGTAATAATTACAAAACTTTATCGTATTTTGATTTCCCAAAAACCAAGATCATTTGAATTCTATAAAATTATTAATGTATAAATCAAAGCATGAATCTTAATTTGTACGTTATTCTAAACCTTGATCGTTTTCTTATCGTATCTATGAACTATTTCTAAAATTGATCCTTCTTAAGTCTTAACCACTATAGCCGCACAAGTGTTTGACCTCTAACTATATCTATAGAACAGGTTAAGAAAACTCTATAACTCTTACAGAGAGGGTTAAGCAAGAAGTGCTAGCTCCATTAGAGCTTAAACTGATTTATAATATATTTTTTACATTTTAGTGATTTAATTGAAATTAAATTCTAATTTTAATAAAAATTTAATTAGAATTACAAATATTAAATACCAGTTATGCCCAAATAAGATCCAATATCTCATATTGATCCTTATTTATTAAATATCTCATATTTAATTATAAAATTTATCGAACTTTACAATTAAGTCTAATTTGATTAAATTAACTTTGCTTTCTTCAACCTGTTTTTTATGTAAGATCCATTAGGTTCCCAAATATGTTAGTAATGATTATAAATTCTAATTCTAATTCATAATTAAAATTAGATAAATTAAAAATCTTTTTAATTTATCTTTAATTATCTAAATAAACAATTTATAATCATAGAAAAAGATTGGTGTATAGTAATGCTTCATGACCACCCATATATTTAATAATGTCAAAATGGTTTTGACTAGCCTTTCAATGTACAATTTTCTATATAATTGAATTCATTCATCATACAATGTTTTGATTACATAGAACATGGAACTAACGTCTACTCTTTTTTAGTCCAATCATATGAATTCTTTTCCATTAGCTATTGATTCAATTAATGACAATTGTAAACTATTTACAAAGTTTCATTCCATCTTAGCCAAGGATTTTTCAAATCAATACTAATCGAGAACATTGAAACATTATTGTTGGGCCCCGATTCCGAAGCCCAACGATCGGACCGCTGACGAAAACATATGCGAATTTCCAAGTTCCTTAACCTGGAAACCATCAAGGAGAAATTCCTCCTT
>JANIJH010564661.1:0-13817 GCA_024520975.1 Erythroxylum areolatum
ACTCTTTTGTTTTATTAATAATAAATATTTTCATTACAAAACTGTAACTGAAGAAGATAAAGTTACATATAAATACATTTTCTTTTTAGGGCACTATATTTACATAACTCCAACAACTTGTATATCTACCCACATACTGAACAAAAGAAATTATAGTAGTTAGAACTCTTAACACCATTCAAAAGTAAACTACATTGCCACATTAATCACCCAAAATCACCAACCACAAAAGCTAAAAATTATTACTACCATCAACAAACAAAACACAAAGAACCAAATATATACGATTGAACCTTGAATTTAAGAAGAAATAGAGGTCCCGGTGACAAAATCACAAAGGTTAAGAAAATATATACTATTAAATCTGGAAGTCAGTAAGAAACAAAGGTCAGTGGTGACAAAATTAAAGATGTTTCATTATGAGAAACGATTATCATACAATCCAACTCAAATGATTCTCCATTATTTCAAAAACAGTTCCTATTTGACGGTAAGAGGAGTTTTGGTAGAGAAAAGAAACGAAAAAGCTTTGAAGAGGAAGATGTAATAGTTATTGAGGACATTATAGAGGGATCAAGATAAAGATGCCTATATCAATAAATAACTTTATTTATTACCAAAGAAGAGAAGCAGAGAAGTTGGAAGAGAACATCATAAAAATAAATAAATAATGGTAGTCACACTATTTAAGTGATAGGCCTGACCTTACTAATACTTAATAGTTGTAAATACTTTAATCATATTTCATTTAAAAAAATTAAAAAGAAAATATGTTTCACAAGGAATTAATTAGATTTTAATTAATTAATTATATTTTAAATGATTAATCAATTACTTATCGTTTAGTTAATTAATTAATTATATTTTAATCAATTAATTATATTTTATATATGTGTTAAATATATTTTAATTAATTAATCAATTAATCATTTTTAATTAATCAGTAAATTAATTCGTTAATTATATTTTAATTTTGTTTAATAAAAATTTTAATAAAAATATATGTGTCACAGGTGTGACACCACACCTCTCATGTGGGTATTATTATTACTAATAATAATAATAACGGTTATGATTTGTTAAGTCACAAATGTGCATCGAAGTCAGTAATAGCGTAAAGAATCGGAGTCGTTGGATAAAACGGGCGGTTGTCCTTAGTATATGATAATAGTGTAAAGAATTGGAGTCGTTGGATGAAACGAATGATTGTCCTTAGTAGATGGTAAGTAAATGAAGTCCAAAATATTAATGAACGAATTAATTAATAAATTTTTAATTAATTATTTAATGATATTTTAAGTATGTTTAACTAAAAATTTTTAATGAAAAAATGTCATTGGTAATTAATTAATCAGTTAATTATATTATAATTAATTAATCAGTTAATTATATTATAATTAATTGAACAATTAATTATATTATAATTGATTGATTAATTAATTAATTATATTTTTACTAATTATTTAATTATATTATAATTAACTATATTGTAATGATATTTAATTTAAAAATAAAAAATAAATGTGTCACAGATGTGAAGGAATTAATTAGATTTTAATTAATTAATTAATTATATTTTAATTGATTAATCAATTACTTAACGTTTAGTTAATTAATTAATTATATTTATTTATTTATTTATTATTATAATTAATTAATTAATTATATTTTAATTCTATTCAATAAAAATTTAAATAAAAGATATATGTGTCATAGGTGTGACTTAAGTGTCACACCTGTGATACTTCTCATGTGAGTAATAATAATAATAATAATAATAATTACGGCTGTGACTTCTTAAGTCATAATTGTGCATTGAAGTTAGGGGCTGTGACTAACAGGTCATAGCCGTGACCACAGTACTAGCATAAGGAATTGGAACTGTTGGATGAAACGAACGGTTGTCCTTAGTAGATGGTAAGTAAGGCTTCTACACACAAATGTTTTACGATGAAATTCTTCCTATAAATATTGGCCTCTCTTTTTGGTTGTTCTTCATTTGAAGGGATTAGTTTTGTTTTGTTGGGTTACGAATTCTTCGTGGGTTAGGTCTCCATTAAGCGCCCCTGCAATTGCATTTACTTTTTCCTTCAATAAAGGCAACGAAACATCAAATTCAGGGAGTCTGCTAAAGAATAGAGGCAAAGGTGTCTAGCCTTTAAATTTTAGTTATATTAAGATTGGAAGCAAAGGTTAAGAGGCTTGAGCCGCAGATATAAGCTAAGGATAGGGAGATAACAATAATTACCCCAACGGTGAGTAACTTGGGGTTTTGTTACGTAACATTCTATTAACTAGAATGCTTGATTGGTTTGTTCATATTCACTAAATGTTGTTGTGTGATTAGGAAGCCACAGCTACTACTACTTTTAAGGCTCAAATTGACAAGTTTTAGTAGAAGCAAGATGAATTTCAAGGGATGGTTCTCGGTAATTAGTCTGGGGATAATTTGCGTGTTGTTTTTTTTTTCCTCTAAGTTTATTTAGACAACGTGCTACTCTTGACAAATTGAATAAACTCTATAACTTGGTAAAGGTGAAGTTGGGTTTATCCTGCATCTCTTATGTAGCCCATACCTGATAAAATTACCCATTATATATGGTATCTGCTTGTTTGCTCATTGTGGGCAACTTATCTCAAGGAAAAGACTAACCTCATGGTTAATGGAGATTGTCTAAGTCACTATTCCCTTCTTCTTCTTTGGTTTTTAATCCATCTCATCTGCATAATGTGGAATTCATTGGTATAACATATTTTTCTTTTTTTTCTTACAAGATTATGATAACTTCCTTTTGCGAAGATATGGCTAATCAAATTATGCTTGAATGACACTTCTAGATAAGCAGCACCGAGAATAGGACTGTGTTGCATGTAGCTTTGTGTGCTCCAAAGGATGCAACCATAAGAGTGATGGGAAGAATGTTGTGCTAGAGGTTTGGAATGTTTTGGAGAAGAACAAAGACTTCTCGGAGACGGTTCGAAATGGTTCTTAGGTAATTACAATTTTGAATTTTGTTTTCAAGCATGAATCTCCTGTTTTATGGTAACAGCCAAATGCTGCTATGTTGGAGCTACAGGAAAACCACTGACAGATGTGGTATCAGTTGGTATTGGCAAAAGCTTCTTTGATCATCTTTTTTTGCATACTGCTCTTCAAACAGTTTCTTTAAATGCTTTTTTTATTGGATTTTTTGAATCTTAAATTTACTGTCACAAAAGCTTGTGTATGGATTAACTTTTCTGCTTTTTCTCAACTTGTAGATCTAGAGGATAACAAACACGTTAAAGGATGCCGGTTACGATTATAAGTACTTTCATTTTTCTTCTTATCTCATTTGGGCATATGTTTCAAATATGCATGAGCTTTTGTGGGGGTAAAAGTTATGATTATAACATTCTTAGTCACAATCTTGAATTGCATATTAATTATTATTAAGTACTATATACTAATATTAAGTATGTTAATTAATTAATAATTATCATATCATTAATATTAAGTACTATATACTAATATTATATATATATATATACAACTCTTAGTGAACCGTGAATTATTAATTATTAAATTATTAAGTTTTACTATTTGATGAGGAGCAGATCTTTACTCGTGTTGAATTACTTAAAGATGCATTTTTCTGACATTGTTGTCTACATAATTTTGTTGGTTATTTTTCTCCTTTAATTACATCTTTTTCCTCATCTTGACCATTTCTTCGCTAGTTTGGTTGAAGATAGTAAGCTATCATATTTCAATACAAGTAGGAGTCTGTATTTATGCGTGATTATTTTCTTTTATTTTGTGTTTTGCCTAATCATATTTAATTGTTGTTTTACCTTTTTCCTGTTGCATTATACCTTGTAAATTGGATCATTTTTATATTGGTTATAAACATATTTTTAAAATATTGCAAAATTCTCAATTGGTATTATTGCATTTTTTATTTCTTATTTTCATTTTCAAATTCAATACCAAAACTTTGGTTTTGTTTTTACCATAATATGATTTATTAAGAATTGTGATTTCAATAATTTTAATCTTTAATGTAAAACTGAAATTAAAATTATTTTTCTAGAAAATTTTTCATAAACAATTAAAATTATTTTGCAAAGAAAATTTTCATATTTGACAATTATTTAGTTAATTAATTAATTTATAAACTTTATTTAATATTTAATTATTAAAATAATAAACAAGTAACTTTATTGGCATTTATAATTAAATATATTTTGGTTTGAAAAATATAAATCAAAATTTGGAAATAAACATTGCCCATGAATTAGCACAAAAAACTAAAGAGTTTGGTTTTATTGTGATTTTAGTTTCTTATTTTTATTTTCAATTCATTAAAAGTTCATTAAATTTGGAGTTTTTATAAGGTCAAGTTCTAGGTTTAATCATAATATGATTTATTTTTCATTAAATAAATAATATTATGTAATTATATTATTTGCAATTGGACAATTTTTATATTGGTTGTACATATTTTTTGTTAACATGAGGATAAAGATTTAATAGAATTAAAGAGCCATATTTTTCATATTTAAATTGGTTATAATTTTTTTTACTATTAACACATATAAACAAATATAAGGTTATGGACAACGTTTATAATTTTAAAGTTAGATTCCTTATCATAATTACTCATTTGTTAACAATTTTTTGACATCTTTTCTACTTAGATTAATATAAGATATATATTTTTCAATTGTGATTTCTTGATTTCATTTTATATAGCACCGTGCTTAGATTGATCTCATTTAATTGCATATTTTAGCTTTTAGATCATTAATAGATTTAAGAATTGAAAATTATTCAATTAAGTGATTTAGATTTAAGAAGTTTTGATATTCCTCTCTAAAGAACAAGTTGGAAGCAACAATCTTCACTTATTCATTGACTTCTTTATAATGATTAATGATGTTAAATTATGTTAAATGTCCAAATGCTCTACACTAATTTTCTGTTAATTAACGATAGATTATACAATTGCAGTTGCCACTAAAATTACTTGTGAAATGTATTTCCTTATGTCATATGAGTTGATCATCATGCATATTTAATCAAGCCTTTGTTGTTAATTTTACTTATTCATTCCATCTTATTCATTCATTATTTGTATAATTGAAACTAAAAAGCCTTACGTTAATTCCAATTTGGAGAATTAAAGATGTTTCAATAGCCTTAGGTTAAGTCCAATATCATGAACTCAAATTTAATTTATTTAGCAATTGTATAGAGAGGTACATGCATGAGAAACGAGGTTCTAGTGATACATATAATATATTACCTTTACATGTTGTATTGATGATTGCTACGTATAAAGTTGAATAATATTTTGTATTGTTCTTTTATTTATTTTTATTTTTATTTGAAATTCGATTAGTCTTTAAGAATGTGTTAAGAATCTTCCTCTGCTGCCCATGAATTCTATACTTTAGTAATTTCTTTTGTTTGATTGAAAAGATTTAAATAAGTGTACATCAAGGATTTTTTTCTAAATACTCTCCTCTATCTGTGTGATTTGCATATATATATTGAGAATATCGGCCATCAAATGATGGAGGTCGCAGTGTTTTACCTCGCAATGTCATAAAATTAAGTGGTGGAGGCTGAAAGGGGACAAGGTGGAATAGTTTAGGACTCAAGTTTGGGCTAATATAACATGGTCGGTGTGTGGGGATGCAAATCAGATGTGGGAGGTTGTAGCCTCCATGGTCCGGGCTATTACCACAAACAGTTAGGGGTATCCAAAGGGCAAGGGGGAGGGCGGATGGAATCTTGGTGGTGGTCGGTCGAGGTTCAGGGGACGGTTAAGGCAAAAAGGAGAGCTTTTAAAGATCTTCTGGCAAGTACAACAAAGGCGGAGCAGGAAGTCAATAGAATACGGCATAGACTGGCAAAACAAAAGGAAAAGAAAACTATCTCAGTGGCTAAAGGAGAAGCATATGAGACTATGTATAGGGAATTAGATACGTTAAAGCGAGCACAAAAGATTTTCAAGATAGCATGAGATAGGGCACATAGTACATACAATTTCAACCAAGTTTGCTATATACATGATGAAGCAGGACAGGTACTCACAGAGGCCCAAGTCATCAAGAGGCGATGGTAGAGATACTTCTATGGCCTGTTTAACGTAGAGATAGTGGGAAACATAGAGTTAGGTGAACCCTCCGTGTCGAGGCATATCCTTACCAGGTACACTTAGGAAAGGGTCACGAGGGGTGAAATTACAAAGGTTATGAGAGGGATGGGGAGCAGAAGGGCAGTAGGGTCGGACGAGATCCCTATAGAGGTATGGAAGTGAATAGGAGTTGTTGGTATCGAGTGGTTAGTCCAACTCTTTAATGTAATCCTAGAAAAAACGTCGGATGAATAAAGATTGAGTAGGTTGATCCCTTTATACAAGGGCAAAGGAGACATCCAACATTGTCATAACTATAGAGGCATCAAACTACTGAGTCACACCATGAAGCTGTGGAAGAAGGTAATTGAAAAAAGGATATGGAGAGCTATTTCTGTGTCGTCCAACCAATTTAGGTTTATGCCTTGTAGGTCTACGACAGAAGCAATGCATCTACTCTGTAAACTCATGGAATGCTACGGGGAACGAAATCGGGATTTGCATATAGTTTTTATTGATTTAGAGAAGGCGTATGACAGGGTTCCTAGAGAAGTCCTATGGAGGTGTTTGGAGGCAAAGGGCATTCCTATGACCTATATTAAAGTAATTAGGGGTATGTATGAAGGAGCATTGACCAGTGTATGTAAGAACGATAGGAAGCGACACAGAAGCATTTTCTATCAGTGTTAGACTATATCAAGGTTTTGTTTTAAGCCCTTTTCTATTCACACTAGTGTTAGATGAACTTACCAACCATATACAAGGAGAGATATCTTAGTGTATGTTATTTGTAGATGATGTTGTCCTAGTAGATGAGACCAGAGAGGGGGTCAATTCTAAGCTAGAATGTTGGAGAGATACACTAGAACCGAAAGGTTTTAGGATGAGCAGGTCTAAGACGGAATATTTAGAATGCAACTTTTTGGAAAACCAATAGGTGCTTGACGCGGCGGTTACAATTGGTGCAGACGTCATACCATAGAAATCATGTTTTAAATATCTTGGGACCATCATTCAGAGTGATGGTAATATCGATGCTGATATAGTACAATGCATTAGATCTGGATGGACCAAATGGAAGAGTGCGTCAGGGGTTTTATGTGACAAAAAGATTCCTGTAAAATTCAAATGGAAGTTTTATAAAATGGTGATCCGTCCAACTATGCTATATGGGGCAGAGTGTTGGCCTTCCAAATGGCAACATACATGACAATTGTTAGTAGCCGAAATGCGTATGTTTCGGTGGATATGTGACATTGCCAAAAATGATAGGGTTCAGAATCGTATGGTGAGAGATAGACTACAGGTGGCTAGTGTGGCCAATAAGTTAAGAGAGACTAGACTTAGGTGGTTCAGGCATGTGCTCAGGAGGCCTTTTGATGCTCTGGTGTGTATTTGTGAGAGTATAACCCTAAGTGAATACAAGAGGAGAAAGGGAAGGCCTTACAAGACCTAGAGGGAAGTGATCAAGAAAGATTTGTCTAAGTTGGACCTTAATGAGGTAGTGGCTATAAATAGAAGAGTATGGCGTGATTGGATAAGGGTAAGGGATTAACCTTTAAAGTTTGCCAATACAGTACAGTAGTTATTTAGAGATGGGACTCATGGCATGCAGATTATGGGGACAGTAGGATTCGCAAACCTGTAGGGTATAGGAGCAAGGACTCCTAAAGTAACTAGAAACGAGGTGAGTTGGCCTTTACAGCTTATTGGGTACTCACTAATCTAGACTCTAGCAGGTATATCCTGTATTTTTACTCATTTATGTATTTAGTGTAATTTTTGTTTATTTAATAATTTACCGTGCTAGTTTTACCTTTTTCCTCTAGAACCTACATCATTTTTATCTTGTCTCATTTACATTGTGGGTCTACCGGAAACAGCCTCTCTACTATGTAGGGGTAAGGCTACGTACCATCAGACCTCCCCAGACCCTGCTTTATTACGAGACTTTGGACTGGGCAATGATGATGATGATGAAATGGACTTTTCTTATACATACACCCACATACATACACCTGGAAATGTGCCATGGAAAAATTATGTAATTTACATGATATTAGATGCTGGCTTAATCCAAGATGTACACATACTTAGTTGGATGTTCCTTCAAACAATTGGACTATAAAAGGTTTTGCAACTACTTGAGTCAAAATATGCCAATGTCAAAATCCATGTACTAAAAGTGGTGGCTAACTTAGCTGCTAAAGATCAGGAATGCATTTTTTTCCCTTTTTAGTTTTGCTTTCAAGCAAAGTGTCGATCTAAATTACATCTTTTACCTGCGGCCTATTCTACAAGTTAAATTGTAGCCATTTAATAGGAAATATAATTCTAAGCATACTATTTAATACTACTTATACTGCTATACTTTCATCCCTCGTGCACTTGCTAAAATTTTGATAAATTTCAAAACCTAAATAGTAGGATGAGATAGAAAGAGAAACCTTACTTTATTATACCGTATCATATCAATTTTTATCATTTAAAATGGAAACTTTTATATTACCATTTAATGGAGAAGCTATAAACAGAGAAAGTCTTAACAAAATTTTAAGAGATGGTTAGGATCCAAAACATTTATGGAGTCTAGAATGTGCTTTTTGGTACAAGTTACATGAGTGTTCTTTCAATAGCTCTTTTTGTGCTCTTCATTTGGTTTAAAATTGTTCTTTATTATGTCTTTGTAGGTATGGCCTTACGAAGAGAATAACGAGTTTGGTTTTGTTCAAGGGATCTTTAATATGATGCATGCTATTTTTGCTTATGAGTCAAATGATACTACTTTTTTCAGACCAGTACAGTCTTTTAAGGTATACGCATGTTTTGCGTAAGGAGATCTCCGTCACAAGGAATGAGATAATTTCATGATTGTGTCTTATACTAATTTTTCTTTTATGTAAATGGTCAGAGTAAAAAGAAGTCATGATTGCACACATCTAGGTTATGCTTCAGCCTGAGTTCCTTTCTCCATTTTCTAGTCACAAGGAAATCTCTGAGACTTCGTGTATATATACACCTTGAGGGGGTAATCCTTTATGTCCTTTTGTAAACCAATGTTTTTAATCCTGAGAAAGAATAAAGGCTTGTATGATTGACACATTGTTTGATAGGTTTCTTCAGAATTCAAACAATTACCATTCTCTTATTGTCGTACAATCCACTTTGAGTTCAATTGCTTCCCTTCTTAGCTTTGTCACAACTTCTCTTGAGAGAGCCACAGAGGAGAAATCCTTACTACTAAACAAGGTGGGATGACATTAATATAATTACATTTAGCCTTCTTTTTGACTTTTTATTCCTGTAATTAATCGAAAGTGAATTTTTTTTTAATTTATAGTTTTCCATATTAGATTTTTTTAATTCATCACACTAGCATTTTTAAAGTCTTTTTAATTTGCTTTTTGTTGATCTTTATAAAATTACAAAATGTTTTTAAATAATTTAAAATAATAGTTTGTATATTTTATAATTTAGAATAATAGTTTGTATCGTTACAAATTCTTATTTTTATTTGTTTTCATTGAAGAGTTTCGAGTTAGAAATTAATTATTTGAAGAATCAAAAAGTGAAAATTGACTAGTTTTAATAATTATTTTGATTCAATTTTATGAATTTTTTCAAAATAATTCTTCTAAAATTTATTAAGATTTTATGTAACTTTTTAATATAATAAAGTTTTTTCATGTAAATTAAAATAATGAAATTATGTTTTAAAAATGAATAGAACTACACAAAGAAAATTTTTTTAATTTTTAATCAAAGGGGTTCAAATTATAGATTAATTATTCAAAGAATCAAAAAGCATAAATGGTTAATTTTAATAATTATTATTTATTCGACTCAATTTTTTTTTTATAATCAGATTTCGATCAGAAACTCGATCTGATCAAGTTAAATTGATCTTAATTTGTCAAGCCTAGATTAAAGTAGAGGTGACAACTAAGTCTATGCCCATTTTGACTTCAAATCAATCGGCCTAACCTAGTTTGATCAAGTTTCAGGTTGAACTTGTGCTCTTTTTTTTATTCTTTCACTCGTTAAACCAAGCTCACAAAATTCTAGGAAAGTGACTTTGTTTTGAACAAAAAATTCATTTTTTATTTTTAATAAATGATTTGAATTAGAATCTCCAAATTGGATTAGGTCAGGTTCACCCTAAATTTGAATCAATCTAATTTTTTTAATAAAAAGATTTTGATATGAAAACTCAGTCTAATTAAGTTAAATTGAACTTAATTGTCAAGCTTAGATAAAAGTAGAGGTGACAGTTAAGCTCAAGCTTGATTTGACTTGAAATTAATGGACCCAACCATTTTGATCGAGCTTTAAGTCAAATTTGAGCTCTGTTTTTTAATCCTGACTTTAGACCATGCTCAGATAATTATAAGAAAATGACGTCATTTTAAATAAAAACAACACTGGTTTTTATTAAAATTGTTTGAACTAGATTTCGGGCCACCTATGCTTGATCGAGTTTCTGGCTATACCAAACCTAAGCCTAAACAAAAGTACCAATCAAGTGCAATGAATAAGTTGCTTTCGAATTTTAACTAACTCTTAAGCTAATTCATTATTAAGGTACATACGTTGAGAATGGCAAGGGTTTAGACCCTTCAAATGAAGCAAATAAAGCTTTTCTTTAATGCTTAGCATCTAACTCTAGTTCAATCAAAAATGGCTTCCAATTAATATGGAGTGGTCCATATTGTGGTTTTTAATTTCCTTAGCTTGCCAAAAAGCTATGGTCATGACTTTCATTTATATGAGATTGTTTGAGTTAGGTTTTAAAGTAATTAGGATTAGTAATGAGCTAAACTGAGTTGAGCCTTGCCTTTCATGTGGTTCGAATCCTTTGATTATTGTGTTTTTGGACTAAAATAATGTTATTTTATGACTAAACCTAAGTTCATGCAAAAGTTGTCAAACTGAGCTAGACTTGATTAAATCTTAGGCTGAGCCTGGTTTTGAATATAAATTATCTACAATTCAACTTGATATATTGCCATCTCTAAGAAAAAGAGTTATTTAAAAGCTATCATGACTTTCGTTTATATGATGTTGCTCGAGTTGAATATTTAAGCATCCATCTATCTAATTTTTGTAAATTCCATTTATTGGATGGATGGATGCTCATAAAATAAAGTAAAAATAGAGTAATAAAAACATGTAATATGTTCCCAAATTTCTGGCTGTCAAGACATGATCAAGCTTAAGTTGGAGTGCCTCAGGTCTAATCAGACCTCAAGTTGAGCTTAAGGCTGTGCAAAAATTGTTCGATTGAGCTAGACCTGATAAGGTCTTGGCCCAAGCCTAGCTTCGAACAGAAATTATTTGAAGTCTAACCAGACCTATAGCAAAAGTCTTATTACCAAAGCTGGGTGGAGCCCAAAACTGGACCTTTACTTCACTATCTTGAAGCTCTCCACTTTTGGTCTTTTATGGGGCTGGGTGGAGCCCAAAACTGGACCTTTACTTCACTATCTTGAAGCTCTCCACTTTTGGCCTTTTATGGGGCTTGTTTGGTAAGACAAGGGAGATAAAGAAAAGGGTCATCGAATAGATAAATAGAGAAAACAAGACCTCTACTTTTTGAAAGAGCACACCTTTATTTGTTTTTTCACTTTTCTTTTGTATTCTTCCATTAACAATCTCAAACACCAAAAAAAGGAAAAAAGAAAAAGATATAAAATTTTTACTGGTAAAACACACAAAATACTGGGTTTTTAGTTTTTTTATATATCTGTTATGGTGTCTAATCGATCTATAGTTGATGGATCTAACATTTTGATATCCCTATGAATTTCTTGTTGAGCTGAAAATTTTGGAACTTTCAAGTACCAGTCTTGTTCTAAGGTGAGCTTGTGAAAAAAGGTTCCTTTAGTATTGTTCAGATTAGTTGAATTTTGGTGATTTGAATTTATATTAGCTAATTTGAAGAACTATGTGAAAATGAGGGCTTTTACCTCCCTATTTTCAAAGCCCTCCCCTTATCGGTGTTGAAATTTTCCTAATTAGCAGCTGTTGTTGTTTGTTTATAAGTTAAAAGGATATGGGATTGAGATTGTGTGCAACTTGTTGTTCTTTTTTGTTCTTATTGGAGTATCCATCTGAATCTCTAGCACACTTTTGTTGATCTGTGAAGTCCACTTCTTTATCATACAATTTGTGTCTCTTGTATATGTATTGGACTATCCATATTCGAGGAGATAGTCCGAGCAAATTAAATACTTATGATCACAAATAATTATCGTATAAAATCTTCTTTTCGATTTATCTATATTTAACTTTAAGCTTTAGATGTATATTTTTATCTTCAAACTTTTAATTAAATCACAATTCAGTACAAAATGATTTCAAATAATTTAATTTAAATCAATTTTTAATTATACATTTAAAATTGTTAGTACCAAACACCTTTAAACTAATTCATGTTTTAATTATAAAAAAATTTGTAATTACTCAAACATAAAAAGGGGAAAGGATTAAATTTCAAAGTAAAAGTTCAGAAAAACACTAAATCATTTTCGGTTTTTATTGTCCATAATTTGAATTATTGTTCTAGCTCCTCAAACACTTTAGAGACCATATCTTATTATCAAAAAGTTGGTAAAGTGAGGAACTGAAATGGTAACACCTTTTCTGTATGTCATCACATAATAAAACACAATAAACATACATATTTACAATTTCATCCACTTCTTGTGTGGATAATTCATTTATATCTTGAATATGCAAAATCATAAATTAAAAAAAAGTTCATTTTCGATCAATTATAGGAATAAAAAGGCAGAAAGAATGTTATACATAATTATATTAATATTATATAACCTTGTTTAGTAGTAAGGATTTTTCCTCTCTCAAAAGAAGTTGTGACAGCTAAAAAGGGAAGCAATTGAATTCAAAGTGGGTTGTACAACTCATTAATATAATGATCTCACTTATAAAAATTTTTTATTTCCCTTTATTCATATCCTTTAAACACCTATTTAAGAATAAATCATGAATGACACCATATAACTTTCCTTCGAGGGACAAAACATAATGTTCTGTGACTCTCAATTAATCTTAATCTATATTGGATTTAAAATTTTCAAATTGACAAAAGTACATATAAAACAGCAATATGATAAATCCTTTAGTACTAACTGTATTAGTGTCTTCAAAAATCGTCCAGATAAACTTTTCCATGGGTTGCTTTTCATATTAAGGGTCGTTTGATCTTGCCAACTATTGCATTTAATTTCATAAAAGAAGAAAATGAAAAAAAAAACTCGAGAATTGTAAAGGAAAAAAGAAATAGAATCAGAAAAGAAACATAAGATGCTATTAGCTTAATATGTAAACTACAAAGTATTACATAGAAGCAACATTAATTATCAACAAATTACTTCTGAATTAGAATAGGATGAAAAAAAAATAGGTTTTCAACTTCAGAACACATTCTAGGTCTGCAAAAGGACACTGAAATCCTAAAATTGGAACTCTTAAAGTTTATTTCGGAACATGGGTAAGTAGGATTTATGACCATGAGAAAGTAACTCCGTTTTCATGGTAGGGTGGATATTGAGAAGGCAATAAGTCGTAAGGGTGGATTTAGAAGGATTACATCTTTGATGAATCTCCCTCTTACTTACAAACATCGGAAACCTAAGGATACTAGGACAACCTTAAGAATTTGCAGGACAATCC
>JANIJH010564728.1:0-13810 GCA_024520975.1 Erythroxylum areolatum
AAATCAAGATCAAAACATTATCTAAATCTTTCATGAAGAACTCAGAAGCAAATTCAACCATTAACTAGGTCAATTTCTCAGTCAAAGTTTCAGTCATAATATAAATCAACCTATAACACACCTGAACTTTGACTGATCATAGCTTTCACTCCCGATATCGAAAAATTGCAAACTTTATGGCTACAGAAAGCTCGTAACATAATATACAAGTTTTATGTAGAATATTTTCTTAAATTTTGACTAAATCAAAAGTCAACTCTCAATGGTCAAAAGTCAAACTTTTTACAATTTTTCATATTTTCACACTTTCTCTTTTTATTTCTTGATTTTCAACTTAATTTCAATCAACTCATCCACTTTTGCATATTTCTTATTTTTACTTAAAAATCGGGGTCCAACATTACAACCTTAATAAAAACATTTTAACTCACTCATTCAATTTGGTGATCGCCATTGACTAGAAAACTAGGAGGGATTTGGTTGGAGTTAGCTTGTTGAGAAGTAGGGGACGGTGGGGTCTGAGGATTGAAAACAGAAAACCCATTTGATTATGCATGGTTTTCTGTTTTTTATTTATGCGTACAATCAAATAGAAAACGCATACAAGGATATCAAAAGCTTGAGATTGCCCTGTATATCTCAGAAGGTCTAAAAGCATCTACACGTATAATGTTGGAAATAGAAAACAGAAAACCCATCTGCTTTTGCGTGGTTTTCTGTTTTCTATTTATGCGTACAATCAAATAGAAAACATCAAATAGAAAACACATACAAGGATATCAAAAGCTTAAGACTTGCCCCTCGAGAAAACCTTACCTCTTTTGCAGGAGTTGTGCAGAAGAACAGCAGAAGAAAGGCAGGCGTAGAAGAAAGGCAGGCGCAGAAGAAAAAGGCGGGAGCATGTGTTATGCGTGGGAAGTGTGGCTGTGTCCGTTTTTGTTCAATAAGGCTACAATAGTAATTTAATTATATCAAGCTTATCTTGCCTTCAATTTCCCTTCCTTTCCCACCAATTTTGTGGGAAATGTATTTGATCCAATTTTCCCTCCTATTCCTTTCCATTCTCTCACTTTCTCCTTACTTAATTTTATCCAAACAAGGGAAACAAAGAGAAATGCAATTCCCTTCCTTTCTTTTCTCTTGCTTTCCTTCAATCCAAACAAAGGCTTAGTGAATGCTGCTTTTTTTTTTGCATAAATGGAAAATAACAACAAATTACATATTATGTTTAGGGGAGGCAATCCCCAACAGATCCTCTTCTAAGAGGAGGTGGCACCTAATGGGTGAAGTCACAAAATAAGTGACCCTTACGTCAAAGTGACTAGCATAGTTCGCAAGTCAATCAAGGCATTTATTACCCTCTCGAAAGATATGTCGATAAGTGACAGTCCAGTTACGAGTAAGGAGCTCGTTGATGCCCTGGACAACAGGATTGAGCGCCTGAGACCTGTTGATTGCCGAAGAAATAGTAGCTAGCACTGCAGTAGAATCAACTTCTACTTCAATCTTGCGAAAGCCCAGATTCCACGCATAAGTGAGCCCTGTAAAAATGCCCCAAAGTTCTGCGAACATCGGATGACACCAGCCGAGATTCTGAATGAAGCCCCCCAATCAGGTGCCATCATTGTCGTGGAGAAGATCACCTGCTGAAGCTGAGAACGACGACCGTTTGCATGCTCCATCTGTATTTAATTTTATCCATCCTGTACGCGGTTTGGTCCAGTCGGTTCGCAAAGCTTCTCACTGGCGATATCCAAGTAGGACCCGACGTGGCCCCATGTCTGCCGGGTGAATAAGACCTGCATAAGAAACAATGAGAGAAATAGGTGAGGAAAGCCAGTTAAACTGTGTATCAAAGATGGTTTGGTTCCTCCATTGCCATAGGAACTAACAAGTGAGTCCAAAAACACAAGCCCAGTCATGGCCAAACACACGCCGATGCTGATGGAGGTTGTGAATGAGCTACTCTCGGGACGATGTATTGAAGAAATCTGGAGCAATAAGGTGGGAGGGGAAAGTGTTCCACACTTGACGCGCCCTGAAGCAATCACGCATGGCGTGTAAGGAGGATTCCTCAAGGCTACAGTGGATACACCCCCCATTCGTGGTGAGTTATTTACGAACCCGATGTTGGCTCGTAAGTAATCTCTCGTGAGCCAGGAGCCAAAGGAACGTACAAACACGGGATGGGCCCTGCCAATCCCAGATAGTCTTCCAGACTCCATGGGATGAGTCGTTGGTATCATCCATTATCATGGAATAAGTGGAGGCTACGGTAAACTGTCCAGTACCAGTCAGGCCCCAGCTTACCTTATCCTATCCTAAGTAGGCCTTCAGAGGAAACATTTCGGCAATAGTCCTACAAATCGAGACCGGAAGGTACGATTGAAAGATATCCCACTTCCAGCTACCTGCGGAGTCCACAAAGTGATTAACGCTAAGGCTTAAAATGGAATCCGGGATGGGGGTGGTAACATGGGAAATAAAGGGTTCGGTACCCACAACCCAAGGGTCTACCCAGAAACGAGTCCTAGTACTATCGCCAATCATCCAACTCGTTCCTTGTCGAACGAGGTGCCATGTAGCCATGATGACCGTCAAAATGATATTTGGTTGAGAGGACTTGAACCCATAATGCCCGGGGTTTGGCAATCATCGTCCATCCTAACTTGCCTAAAAAAGCATTGTTAGTCGCCCGAATGTTCCGGATGCCCAGACCCCCAATCGCCTTAGGTTTGCAAACGTCCTCTCATTTAACTAATAGAAGCTTATGGTTGTCGGTGGATGAACCCCACAAAAACTATCGCATGAGCTTCTCCAACTCATCATAAAGACTACGGGGCAAGTGAACCATCTGCATCGTATAACTGGGGAGGGCTGCTATTACTGATTGAGTCAGCGTGATGTGTCCAACCATAGATAGCAAGTTGGCAGTCCAGCCGGACAAGCGTTGCTGAACCTTGTTAAGAATGAATTGGTAGGTTTTTTTGCTTACGTGCTCGTAAAAGAGAGGCACTCCCAGATACCATCCAAGATCAAACGTCTGTTGAAATCCTAAAGCTCGGGTTAAGCAATGGGTCATCGCAATAGGGATATTTCTGGAAAAGTAGCATCTAGATTTTTCAGGGCTGATACGTTACGCGGAAGCAGCACATTGTGTGAATAACTTCTTAGTGTGAATAACTTCATGGTGTGAATAACTTCTTGGGCGATAATGATATTATCCGTAATTAAACGCCCAGGCACAAAACTACATTAGGTCGGAGCGACCAGATTGTCCAGGAAAGGTTTGAGTCGATTCGCGATGATCTTGGTAAGAGCTTTGTAGAGCACCGAGCAAAGTGTAATCGGTCGGAACTGTGTAATAGATTTGGGAGACGGAACCTTCAGTATAAGGACAACAATGGTAAGATTGAGGCCCGCATCCCAAATTTCATGACGAAAGATGCGTTGAAGATATGTAGACAAAGAGGGGCCAATACTGTCCCATTGAGATTGGTAGAAAAGCGTTGTGAAGCCGTCAAAGCCAGGAGCCTTGTTAGGGGCCAAACTGAAGACAGTTTCCTTGATTTCATCCGGACTGAGAGGACCACCCAGTGCTACACCAGCATGTGAGGAAAGGGGCAGGAATTGGCCTGGAAGCGGCTAAGGGGTGTGAAACAGTCTGTCGTCCTGATATAATTGCTCAAAGTAGTGATGAGCTAATAGTCGAAGACGTATGGGGTCGAAAACAACATTGCCATTTTCATCTTGGAGAGCATGAATCCTCATCTGGCGTTGTCTGTTCAGAGTGATCGTGTGATAAAATTTAGTGTTTCTGTCTTCGTGATCTAACCACTGGCGTGGGGAACGTTGATGCCAATACAGCTCTTCTTGGTACAGCACCTGCTCTAACTCGGTACGAAGATATTCCTCCAGAGCTCGGATAGAGGCCGAGTCTGAGTCTTCACGATGCTACTGGATGCCTTCGAGCCAAGCCAGGAGCAGCTTCTTCCAGTGGAAAATATTGCCAAAAGAGGTGAGATTCCATTGTTGTAATTTGTCGGCGAAAGTCTAGAGCGCACGACAAATATTCTGGCTAGGAGGGATCCAATTGTCAGAAACCAATTGCCCAAAATCGTTGTGGGTGAGCCAGGCAGCCTGGAAATGAAAAGGCCTACGCAGCGGAGAAGAGGGAGGCCTATTGTTAACGGTAAGGAAGAGAGGGCGGTGATTGGATTTCAGGAACGGAAGATGAGTAATGGAAGAATGCGGGAAGGTGGCTTGCCAAGTGGGGTCACAGAAAATGCAATCTAATCTAGCGAGGAATTGGCCTCTTCGTCAAGTAAATCGAGGTTCGAAGAACTCGAGATCTTGCAGCTGGCAACTATGTACACAGTCTCAGAATTGGGAGTTAATGGTAGGTTGCTGACGGGAACCTCCATATTTATCAATGCTTTCCAATTTGGCTTTGAAGTCCCCACCCAGGACCCAAGGTTTAACAGTACTGCGGGCAATTTGCCAGAGGTAGTATCATAAATACTTCTATAACGCATAAGACGGGCTAGCATATATGGCGGTGAAGGCAAAGGATTTGTGGTCTCATTCTATATCAGTATGCACAAATTGCCAATGGGCCATAAGGATCCGAACAGTGATATTCTGCTTCCAAAGAAGCCAGATACCCCCGGAATATCCTTCAGCTTCTACCCGGAAAGAGTTACTAAAGCCTAAGCTCCTGATAACCTTAAGCATGCGTTGTCCACTTATGCGAGGTTCCACTAACACAACAAGCACCGGCCTATGAATTCTAATATAATTCTTAAGAATATGCTTGAAGGTTCGCCCCCAGCCCCTTGACAATTCCAAATAAATATAGACATAAAAACGAGATAGGGAGAGGAAGTTACTCTGCATGAGGATTGATTGTAGGGCCAGTCTCCTCCTCCCCGTGGCTTATTGAGCAGTCCAGAGTTGATTCCACCATTTGCGTGTTAGATTCGACATTTATCGACTACAGTGCATTGGAATCTGAAGTCGGGTTGGGTGGTCGTGACGGGGGTATCTGTTGATGGTGCCCGGTCGAGGACGAGGCTTCCAGGCTATGGTCCCGAATAGGTTCAGCCTCCATGTCTTTACACTCCGAGGCCTCATGAATGGGCATTGGAAGCGAAGGGTCTGGTGTTATAACCTCGACATGGGAAGGAATATTGAGGGTCACATGGGAGGGGATTGGGCTAGGGACCTGCTGGGTAGTGGGTTGAGTGGGCAATAGGAGGGTGGGCTAGGCCGTAGGGGCTGGGGCTTGGGGGGACCTGGCTGTGGGCTATGTTGGTTGGGCTAGGACTAGGGAGGAGCTGCTGGTGGGCTGGGCTTAGGAGAGGGGAAGCCTATCTCCAAGCAACGTCGTTTGGTGTTGAGGGATTAAACGCACCTCGCCTCCCCGCATGTGATGATCGTTTTGTTTTGGGTTCTTTAGGAACTGTGGGGGTTAGGGATTTGGTTGGGAGGCGATGAGTTGATTGGATCTGAGTGTCAGGTGGTTGCGTGGTCTCCAAGGTTTGGGGATTAATCGTTGCAACGTTCAACGGTTCCAAATCGTGCAGAGCCGCGAAGTGTGAGCCGTGGAGAGAGATGGTAACGTCTGGAGGTTGACGTTACAGTTGCTTCTCTATCACAAATAATATACACGATATCACAATTTGCAATCATAAGTATTCAATAATGCACATGTATGAAATGAATTATGTACAATGCATGTTCATGATAATCCCGGGTATTTATCCATCAATTTCATCACAAAACCAATCTCATATCAAAACTCATCTAACTATAATTTATACTTAGATTTATGCCTCACTAAATCATTAAAATCTCTATTCCTTTCTCATGACTCACTTCAGATTTTTTCTAAGTTACACTTTCAGGTCTACTGTTCACATTCAATTAGAAAGTGAAACTGATGTAATTTGGTCATACTCTCTTCTAGAAAAGTGTTCCTCTATGTCTTATCTTTCCATTGACACTAAAATCACACAACTTGGTTCAATAATTTGGAAGATATACGTCCAAAATTATCGGATTGTTCACATTCAATAACAGTGTACTATGTATAATTTCCATCCAGAAATTCAATATCTTAGAGAAAGAATAAAAATTCAACTTCTTAAGACAATTTGTAGACCTATATCTCTAGTTTACTCCAAATTAAAATTCATCTTATTTGGAATCCTACAGATCAAGATATCATCAGAATGCTGGAATATGTTTAGTAAAATATTCAGTTCATGCTCTTCTAACTGATGCCCTTATTTTGATTTGATCAATCTTTTCCAAGTTAAAACCAAAAGCTATAAATTTTTATGGAGAGATAGAGGAATGTGTTATGAATTCAACACTTAAAAAATCAGGTCATTTGAAAGTCGAATGACAAAGTTATGGTCAAAATAGTGAAACATGTTCAGGCTGGGAGGAGGACCTTTGCGATGCGGGATCGTGACTTCCGCGATCCTTCGGCAAAGTCATGATCGCGACTTTGCCTCCTCCTTTCTTTTTTTTTTTCTTCTTCACACCTGTTTAGTAAAATGGGCATAACTTTCGCTACAAATATTAGATTAAGGTCATTCAAAGACCTTTTTAAAGAAAACTTCTAGATCTACAACTTTTATAAAGAGCTTAAAAATAATTTCTACCTCTATAAGGGTCAAATTTTCAGAATGAAGTAACTGTCTCGAATGTCCCTCCTATGCAACATCACAGACTTCTAAATATCATATCTTTCAACTCCAATGTCCAAAAACTTCATACTTTATATCAATGGAAAGCTAAAAGAAAGTCTACAGCATTACAAAGACAATTTTGTCAAAATCTATCTAAATCAATACAATGAAATCACAGAAATTCAGAACCAGATTTTTCCTCTCTCATCTTATTTCTATGCTTCATTTCAGCAAACTTCTCTTACGTGTTTTTTATCACTAATTCAACACTTCAATTTTTTCTCTCTATTGTCATTTTCCAAACATTAATTTCCACACAATTAATTCAAAAGATCACTCAAAACTATTCAAACACCAATTATATTTCATATAACTCATATTTACTATTCTAACCTTCCTACAGGTAATGGAATATTACAGCGATCGCACCTCAACACGATCGCGACCTCGTATGTATGTTTTCTTCCTTTCTTGCCATTTTTCTTCCTTTCTTGCCATTTTTATAATAATACTAAATATAATAATAATACTTAAAAGTTTTGATTTTGAATAAAAATAATAACAATAAGGAAATTTATTCTAATAATATAAATAATTTAATAATAATAATAAATGAAAATAATAATATTATTATATTAATCATAAATGGATAAAATATACTAACGAAATATAAATATTCTTATTCTTATTAATTATTATTATTAATCTTCGATTTACTGTTAACAGTTATTATTATTATCATTATTATTATTATTATTATTATTAAATTCTTTATAATTTGTTATTTTATAAATTATTTTTAGAATTATTATTATTATTGCTAATTTTATATTCCTTGTTATTATTATAAATTATATTATTATTAATTATTATCATGTTTCTTTAATTATTCTTATTAATTTAATTGTTTTAAATTATTATAATTATAAATTTTCTATCTATTATTATTCTTATTATTATTTCATTTTTTATTTATTAATTACATTAAATAATATTATTATATTCCTTATTATTATTTTTTTGTTCTTAATAATAATAAGGATAAAAATATATATTTATACTCATCATCAAAATAAAAAGAATCAAACAAACAAATAAAATTTGAAATAACTTCAAAGAAACACATAGCTCGTAGGTGGCTTGGCTTTAAAAGAGGACTGTACTGTATTGTTAAAACGGCGCTCGTAGGTGGCTTGGCTTTAAAAGAGGACTGTACACTGTTGTTAAAACGGCGCCGTTTTAACAATACAGTACAGTACTCTTTTAAAGTTGTTTAAATTTTTAACAAAAACGATGTCGTTTTAATATAAGATAGAGTAATTTTAAACAGAGGATCTGGACTCCTTCATTTGAAACTATACGAGCACGGAGCTCGATTCCTAACACGACTCCAGTGCAAAAGCTACTGTATTTATAATTAGCTCAATGTTTCACGTTAAAGTTACGCTCTTACAGAAATCGGTAAGTTACTGCTGCTGTTGCACAAAAACATTACAACAAGACCACCACATATTGGCTTCTCAGATTATAATTCTTCTTTTCAGATCACCGAAACATATATGCCGCGAAAGCGATTAAATATATTCCTACCTGTTGTGCTGCATTAATCACTATGAAAACCATTCCTCAGAGTTGTTATTTTCACATACAACTCAAATCTTTGATTGTTTGAGCTCATTATCTTGCAGATCCGATAAGTTCAGGCACAAAAAAAGTTCAAGTTTTGCCAAGTCTGCAGAACACTGGATAGACAGAGCTCCTAACCAATTAATGGGAAATAAGATAAAAGTGACTGACTAAGAAGCGAGAATGCCACATTAATTGTTGTTTGAATCAGAGCTTTTCAGTCGAAATTTGATCGTTGTAATTAATATATTTCTCATGCTGTTGTCCAAATAACAGTGGTAATGTGTAAGCTAAACATTGTACAAGCCTAGAGAAACCCGGTATTCTCCAAATAAGAGTTGATTTTTCGTTGCTTCACACTAATTTGATAACAGTCTTAGTAGCAATGTAGTAAATTGCGGTGACTATTGATTTGACCTGTAACATTGAAAGTGCAAAACCAATATGACAAACAAATACGCAGGTTAAATAAGCAGATTTTAGTACAAGAAATTTAGGAAACATTCGCATCAAGCATAAGCTGGAGTTGTCACTTTCGCACCACTTTTAACCCCCAAAATAGTTTTAACTATTTTTATTGTGTTACTCCTTTCACAGAAGAAACGATAAAAGAAATCTTCTGTAAAATTGTTAATTCCCTTTGCTGAAGGTACAATATAGCAAGTGCCCAAACATGATTTCAGATGCCCAGTGCATACTTACATGCCAAATTAAAAATGCTTCTTGCCAGCAAGTAGTTGATTATTAAGAGGCCTTGCCCAGCCAACAACTTGACCGAAAATTCTGAAGCCTTCACAAATTAGATGAGTCCCAGCTGGCATATACAGCACCAATGAGTTTCTCATGAAGGGTAGCACCCGAACAAGCAACTATTCCTCGATCAAGACCCTCTAAGTACACTCCCTTAGAGAAGTCCAAGGGACGACCTCCAGCATCAGTTACCACACCGCCAGCCTCTTCAACTATGACAACACCAGCAGCATGATCCCATATCTTCTCTTTGTACCCAGCCCTGGCAAATTTCATAAATATTTCAGCGTCTCCTCGTGCTATGGCTGCATACTTGACCATGCTATGCACACGCAAGGGCTGTTTTCTGCCGTTAGAATGTCAAAAAGAGATACATTAGGACAAAAATAAAACACAAATCAATGGAACCATCCATCCCCCAAGGCCCTCTGACAATTACTTAAATTCATCCAGGGAAGGACTCCAAAGTTCAAACCTTGCGGTTGATTCAAATAAGAAAGCAACTTATCAAAGATACCTTTTAAAAGAAACATGCCTGAGTAATAATTTTGTATCTCATAAAAACATAACCCTGAGACAAATAAGTTACACTTATGAGTTGGAAATTGTGCATATGGAAAAGGATGGATTGTCAATTTAAGTTTTGTAAAAATCAAAAGAACTCAGAAACAATAACTATGTTTTTCATCCCGTTGACAAAGTATTCAAAGGAGAAAGTGGAGTGCACTAACATCTAGAAAACTAATGTTATCCCCCCATCACTTCAAACATCCAAGAATACTTTTAACTTCTGCAGTAAAAGAAACCATAGCATACTTGAGCCCCATGCTGTGAGCAACTCCAGCTGCAAAGGAGTGATTTGAATTGGCTATTTCCACAGGTTCACAAAAGGTTGCCAGCGCTGGATCATCAATCGAAGAAACCTGAATCTCTTTTGCAGATTGTAGCCACTGAAGCTTCATACCCCCATTTTTTAATGGTTGCATCCATGCTTTACCACTGCCTCTCTGTGCATACATGACACATCCACCTTCCCGCATATCAGAAGCAGGTGTAGACAATAGTGACATGCTCAGACTGTATTGATGATTCAGCCATTCCTTCTTCATAGGGTAATTAGGACACCCAAGAACTCCTAGTACAACTTTTCCCTCCTGAATCAAGGATAAAGCTACAGCATACTGATCCCCTCGAACAAAACCCAATGTTCCATCAACAGGATCAAGTATCCAATGCCTTCCAGTTGGGCCCCCAGTTGAATTGCATTGACTGATAGCCTTTAGAATTTCTGAGGCTTCAAGGGTCTTCTTTGGCTTCTGAAGACCATATTTTGGAGCTTCTTGCAGACACTCATTTACTGTGTTTGTTACAGATCTCAGCAAGTCTGCCGAATCAGCTTTTGAGAGTGTTTGAACATCTTCTTCAGCAACTATGGACACCTTTTGATCCTTAAAAGAGTCTGACAGTATCCAGCAAACAGTAGCTTGAACACTCCAATCTGTCCAACCGTAAATACCAAATTATAAATGGACAACTACTATAAATCCTATATAAAAAAAGGACCAGATGAAGATATGGATGGCAAATGTGAAAATAAACTTTAAAATGCATGTTTTTCTTCATATATAAGCATTCTGTCAACAAATTCTATCCTTGAAAGTTCACTATTTTTAATAATAAAAGCACGTTCAATATGCAATTCCAATTTGGCTGGACAATAACATGCCTTGTTCATTCTTTTCATGAAAATTTGACCAGTTTAATAGCAGAAGTAATATACACCAAGTTTCTTCCCAATTGAATATTTGCATAAGACCTTCTAGAGTTGCTTCCAATAATAAAATGTGAAAGGGCTTGTTGGGACTATATAAGAGAAGATTTTAATTTTTTTCAAAAATTATTTTTGACAATCTCAAAAGACCTTCATAGGCATTTGACGATCAGAACTATATCTAGATAACATTTCTAGCCTTCATGTCCTCCAAATTTTCATTTAGTAATTTTGAGGATGGTGCTCATGGACTAAATAGTAGTGAAAAGCTGCTTTTAGTGAACAGCTGCCAATCATTTGCATTAACAAGAAACGAATTTCATCCAGATCTTTTATCTCAACTCCATGAGAAACAATTGGAACCACAACACACTAAATCTCATCACCATATGAATCCAAGAAATTGTTATTGTAGGAATGCCTCATCGAAAGACACTCAAAGGATGTGTTTAGTGAATGAATGTGTTATTGTAGGAATGTCTGAGCATCTTAAAAAGCTAATGAATGTGTTTAGTGAATGGCTAATTAGTTGGCTTATTTAACCCCAATAAGATGATTTTAGAAAAGCTCCATAAGAGGAGCGTTTTTGATGTTCAGCCAAAAATTAATAGATAAAAAGATAATTATACCCTCCTTTTATAATTTTTGAATTATATTAATTATGCTATAGTGAAATTATGGATAAATCAAACTAAAAATCATTCATGTATTCTACAGTGATAAATTTTTTTACAATAAATTAAGTTTTTTAGTTACAAAATTTGGGAGTATGTATTATGCTAGTGACAAAATTCTTTTACTAATGAAATAAGTTTTTTGGTTACAAAATAAAAAATATGCTACGGTGAAAAATTTTTTAAGAATGTTTTACGTTTTTTTATTAGAGTTAAAAACTTAATTTTTGTAAAATTAAATACCTAATCATGGCCTTATAAAAAAAAATTAAGTCACACCCATAAATCATTTTACACTTAACAGTTAATATTAAACAACTAATCTTACCAAACATTTTTAATAACCAGTTAATGTTATCTACCGGTCAAATCAGCTGTTAGTTAACCACTAATAGGATCAGCTAACAGCTAATGCAACCCGCTGATTGCCAAACAGACCTATTTCAACTTATACAAGCATTCTTTACATCAATACTTACCCAGCAGCTCTTCAACCAGTGTACTCCTTGCTTAACTAAGAGAAAGAACCAAGACAACCACATACAGATGTATTAAAGCAGGCAAAACAGCTGCAGAATAATAACACAACCAGGGTAATTTAAGCGTTCAACCACGGGTCCTGAGAGATAGCTATACAGACACAGTGACTCTTAAAAAACCCACTAAAATCATAGTAATTACGGTACCATCAAGCTATACAGTAACTCTTAACAAATACTCACTACAATCATTATACTTATGGTACCATCAATGTTTTGACAGGAACATGTCCTGAAATAGACAACTTCTCACTTAAGGTGCCCAAAGCGTCAAGCAGTTCAACAATAATCAATAACAGACACTGGAAGAAATCAGAAGCCAATGATTCTCTTGCAATCATGTCAAAAGAATTGGTCTAAGCTGGTTTGTCCACAAAGCACCTACAATTGAAATGTAAAAACAGAATCTTGAGTGCGTCACATGCTCTCTTCAGGAAATTAAGTCCACCAATCAAATGGCAACAGACAACAGTTTCTCTTCTACAAAATTTCCTTCTAAGAAAACCCTAATCATACTCGATATTCAAAATGCTGATGACCCCATCAGCCTATAAACCAAATAGAAACTCATTATCATAAGCACAACTGAAGTACCTGCAATTGTAACAGGAGAATCATCTTCCTTAGACATAACTTGGTCAGCACGCCGATAAACTAAGCTCTCTTGCACTCTCTGGCAGAGAGAACAAGCCAAGTGAACAACTCTTACAGCCACTTCCAGTTCCTTATCATACATTCCACAAGTCATCATCTTTCTCTCAATAAACTTTTACTCAAAAACTCAATGCAGAAACCAGCTGCTACCAGAGACCCACAAAGGAACCGAGCAAGAAATCATGGTCCGACATGCCTAGGGAAGTGGGTTTGGAGGGGATTCGATGTTGAGAGGCAAAACTTGGGGCTTCCGTTCTCGTGTTTGTCTGTTTGTTGAGTGAAAATAAGTATCAGCGGTTCCGAGGAATAAGGAAAGTGAGTGTTGTGCGTCGCGTGGCCGCAGAGTAGAGTTTCAATTAAAAACCAGCGACTGTTGTGCGTCGCGTGGCTGCGGAGCAGAGTTTCAATTAAAAATTATTATATAGTGTACGCGGGACCCGTGAAATCATAAAGTTACATAATATATTCTATCTGTTTAATTATTTTTAAAACTGGGAAATTCGCGGTTATCATTTTTTTAGATACCTACCGGATAAATTTATGAATTAACACAATAATCTACAAATTACGTTAATCCAATACCTCATACTAAGCAAGTTATATATAATAAGCTCGATCGAGATAGAATAAATAGAGAGAATTGAACATAAGATTTTTTGATCTCATGTCTTTCTATTCCACCAACTCGACCATCCCTTAAAAAAATTCTGTTTGATTTTTCCACATGAAATCATAAAGTTAAAGTTAAATAATATATTCTTTCCGTTTGATTTTCTTCTTGGGCAAACTAAACTCGATGAAATCTTTTTCTGAGAAAATAACGACTTCCATATCTATTTTTTAATTGATAAATATATAAGCATGAATCAAAATTATAGTTGACATAAAATTATTACACCAATTTTCATAAATTTATAATTCATAATAAAATTGTTAATCTTATATGATTTTAAATTCATCTAGAATAAGTTTGGATACTATAAACATATGACTATAATTACGAATATTGTTTTCAAAATCTTCCTCACAACATTTCTTTTGACCTTACTAATTCCTTATCAAGCATTAACCCTATTTTCCTAGTAATATAAGTTTTCT